>CAUYPK010086743.1:0-90569 GCA_963574355.1 Loris lydekkerianus | reverse complement strand
ATATAATTCTTTAAAAAAACAACTATTAAAAAAAAACATTTTGTTAACTAAATATATATATATATATATATATATATATATATATATATATATATATATATATATATATATATGACAGTGGTCCCATAAGATTTTAAAAGTGTATTTTTTCAGTACCTTTTCTATGTTTTGCTATGTTTAGGTACACAAATACTTACCATTGTATTACCATTGCTTACAGTACGTGCTGTACAGGTTTGTAAGTTAGGCCATATCATACAGCATAGATGTGTAGTAGCCTAAACCATTTAGGTTTATATAAGAGCACTCTGTGATGTTTGCACAATGAGAAATACATTTCTCAGAATGTATCCCTGTCATTAAGACATATATGACTGAATTTCTTATCATCCTTATCTTGAGGGTGCTCAACAGAACAGAACGTTTGTTTGTTTGTGACAGAGTCTCACTTTGTCCCCCTGGGTAGAGTGCCATGGCATCATCATACACCTTCACAGCAACCTCAAACTCCCAGGCTCAAGCTGTCTGTTTGCCTAAGCCTCCTGAGTAGCTGGGAATTCAGGCACCCACCACAACACCTGGCTAGCTTTTCTATTTTTAATAGAGACACGGTCAGGCTGATCTCTTGCTCAGGCTGGTCTCAAACTCCTGAGCTCAAGCAGTCCACCTGCCTCAGCCTCCCAGAGTGCTAAGATTATAGCCTGAGCCACCACACCCAGCCAAAAAAACAATTTAAAAAATAAATTTTTCCCCTTGAATTCTACTCTTTTGTAACTGATCATTCTAGTGTGTACTTTTCCAAATTCTATTCCATGCCTATACAACCGTATTTGCTGCACAAATAGAAAATTTAAATATGTATAATATGTTGTTTAACTTATTTTAAAGCTTCAGCAGCTTCCCTTGTCCATACGTGTAATTCTTTTCAGTGTCTAAATCAGTCTTCTTTTAAAAAATACAGCATCAGATTGTCTTCACTATTCTTGTAGTTTATGGAGTTCTTTTTCTCCATCCTTTTACCAGTATTGTCTATTATCAATATCTTTAAGGTCTTATATTTTAATAAGTGTAATACTTCATATTCTATTTTGCATTTCCTCAAGTATTAGATACATTAGCTGGGTTTTTTCTTTTATAACTCCTTTATGGATTATCAGTATATACTCCACATTTTTCCTTACTTATTTCTAGGACTTTTTTAATATATTATATATGTTATGTTATTTTGTTTGATCTCTCATTTCTTCAAATATTATGTAAGCTGTATTTTATTATATATCAATTTTTTTTACTTTTATGTATTGAGATATTGTTTCTATTTTGTGTGTTTTGTTAGTTGAAGCAACCTTCCCCATTTCACAATTACAAAAATATTTAATCATTTATTTATTTTTTATTTATTTTCTTTTTTTTAATTGAGACAGACTCTCACTGTGTCACTCTCAGTAGAGTACTGTGGCACCACAGCTCACAGCAACCTCAAACTCTTGGGCTTACGCGATTCTCTTGCCTCAGCCTCCCAAGTAGCTGGGCTATTTTTTGATGCAGTTGTCATTGTTGTTTAGCTGAGCCAGGCCAGGTTTGAACCCGCCATCCTCGGTGTATGTGGCTGGGACCGTACCCACTGTGCTACAGGCACCGAGCCTATTTATTGTTTTGTTGTTGAGGATTCATTGAGGGTACAGGAAACCAGGTTGCACTGATTGCATTTGTTAGGTAAAGTCCCTTTTATACTTGTATCTTACCCCCCCCAAAGGTGTGTTACACACCAAGACCCCTACCACCCTCCCTCCTTCCCATTTCTTGCTCTCCTCTCCCCCCAACCCCCACTGTGTACTAGGTCATTAATTGTCCTCATATAAAAATTGATATTCATGCTTCTCCATTCTTGTAATGCTTTACTAAGAATAATGTGTTCCACTTCCATCCAGGTTAATACAAAGGATATAAAGTCTCCAGTCTCCATCTTTTTTAATGGCTGAATAGTATTCCATGGTGTACATATACCACAGCTTGTTAATCCATTCCTGGGTTGGTGGGCATTTAGGCTGTTTCCACATTTTGGCAACTTTAAATTGAGCTGAGATAAACAGTCTGGTGCAAGTGTCCTTGTGGTAAAAGGGTTTTTTTTTTTTTTTTCCTTCTGGGGAGATGCCCAGTAATGGGATTGCAGGATCAAATGGGAGGTTTAGCTTGAGTTCTTTTAGGGTTCTTCATACTTCCTTCCAAAAAGGTTGTATTAGTTTGCAGTCCCACCAGCAGGGTAACCTTCCCCATTTCACAATTATAAAAATATTTAACCATTTAGAATTTTCATGATGTTTTCTTTAGGTTTAGATCTAACTAGATTTTATTTTTGCGTGAGATATACTAATATAAGTACATACTTGTACTTATATATATCTTACATATATATTTAACTTGATTTTTCCCCCAACTAATATAAGTACATTCTTGTACTTATATATATCTTGATTTTTTTCCCCTAAAGTACAAACCACTGGACCTAATAGCATGTGGTAAACCATAGTAAAGTATTTTCTTGAAATGTTGTTATCATTTTCACTGACAAATTTTGATAAATACAGTATAGAGCCTCTGTAAGTTGACCAAGGAACTGTGACAAATTTGTGAACATATGGAGGTGGTCAACATAAGGAACTAGGTCTACTGTACTGATAAATGTCTCTGAAAGTTAGTTCAACTTAAGGAGGGGGTCAGCTATGGAAGTTCTGCTATATGCAGGTCTGTATCTTAAATGCCTTTTTAATTTCTTCAATAAGTTTGTTCTTTCTTGTTGAAAAAGACAAGGATTATTGACTAAAATGAATCCTTAAATTTATATTAATTTTTATGAATCATTTCTTCATTTTTGCTCAGGTTTTTTTCCCTTCTGTTACTCTTATTTTACAGATTCCAAAATCCTCAATGTTGTGTATCATATTTTGGATATTTTTTTGTCTCTTTATCTTACAGCTGTGTGTGTTCTTAGTAAAAATTCTTTTAAATCCTTTTTATTTGGCAGTATCATTTTGCCTTTCTCAGGCTTTTATACTTTATAATTTATTTTCAAATTGCTTATTTTTCATGAACTTTTTTCTGATTATTACTGTATTATCCTGTCATCTCACTAAGAACACAAATTACTTTTTTGTTTTTGTATGTCATCTTATGTTTTTCTGTTTTGTTTGTTTCCCTGGGGCGTACTTCCTTAGCTTGCTGTACTTGATTGCTAATTCTCTTAGGTTTTAAAGAAGCTTTTTTTCAGTTGTCAGCTTGTATTAATAAGTCTAAATTGTTCTGACTTGGTATTTGGTTTAATGCTTTGGTTATAATTATAAAAGTCACTTTTTATTTTTCTTTAAGTACAGTTCCCCCTGAATGTGGTATAGTAATAGTTAGGTTAGTCTTTCTCCCCATCTCTGCCACTATTGTGAATATAGTTAATTTAGCAGTGAGATTATTTGGAGATTATGAGAGAGAGAGAGGAGGGGGAGGGAAGGTAGGTAAGTGAGACCTTCTGTATAGTGTTTTGTGGCTAGGGGGTCTCCATAGGCATTACCTCCATAGTAATGTTTGGGGAGTGGGTTCTTCTGGATGCTGGAGGGAGCAGGTCCATAGAGTCCCTCCATCTTAAATTTAATAGTTGAATAAAAGGCAGGTCAGCATACACTCTTGCATTATGTTCATCTTGAACAGCTTCAGGTCCCTGGGTGGTTTCTCTCTCCAGTACTGAAAAATAATTTTTTTCCTTTATTTTGATTGAGTTCATTATAGCAAGCCCAATGTGCCATGTACATTTTGCTTCAGTGAAATACCTGTTTCCCCATTGCTAAGAGCTTTCAGCTGCCAACTTCTTCAAGAATTCCTTCAGTTTCAAGAGCTGCCTTTTCCAAGGTCTTGCCCCTTCCTGGTGTGGCCCATATCGAATAACTGACTGATGTAGAAAGTATAAAATTTGGTCATCTTGGAGTAGATTTAGACTATTTGAAAGGATTATTTTAGTTTCAGAGCTCTCTAATGGGCTTTAGGTAAAGATGTCCTTGGGCTGTATCATAGTTAGATTTCTTCTTCTCACCCCTGCTTCCTTCTCACTTCCCAGGGTACTTTTAAAAAATTAATACATAATGTACATATTTTGAGGATACATGTAATATTTTAATACATTGATATAATGTATAAAGATGAAATTAGAGTAATTGGTATATTTGTCACTTAATATTTATCTTTCCTTTGCTAAGAATATTCAGATTATTTTCTTCTAGTTACTTTGAAATGTAGAATACATTATTGTTGACCGTAGTCATCCTACTAATCTACTGAACACTAGGTCTTATTTCTTCTATCTTACTATATTTTTCACCCATTAATCAACCTCTCTTCATCCATGCCCTTCCCAGCCTCTGGTAAACACCAGTCAATTCTCCATCTTCATGCAAGCCACTTCTTTAGTTTGCACACAAGAGTGAGAGCTTGCAGTATTTTACTTTCAAGGACATTTCTTAAATATTCTGTATGTTAAACTCCATCTCAGAAACTGCTTTCTAGGTAACCCAGTGTATACCACATGCCATTGGCTAAGGAGAAAAATAGATGTAAGGAGTTAAATACAGAGGGTGCCAAAAATTTTAAGAGATAAGGCTGTCCTGTTCATGCTTGTCACATGGTAATGCTAGCATTCCTTTGATTAATACCATTTTTTGAGTGAATATTACACTACACATAGCACGGTAATTCAATTCAACTTCAAAAAGTAATACATAGATAACATCTCTTAAAATTGTGGGTATCTTTTTGGCACCCCGGCATGTGTGCTTCGGTTACAATTTTATTCTTATGACTATTATATAAACTTCTTAGTGTTCACTTCACTAAAGAAGAGTGTAAGAGTTTTACTAATAAAAATCAGAAGATTGTATCTATTGAATTTCTACGTGAATTGTAGAGAGGTAGGGTTCAGCTAGAATGAAAGTTCTATTAAAACCACCATTTCAAACTGCATTCCCAAAGTTAGGGATATATTTGTTGTGATTATCTGGTTTGATTACATTGTAATTATTATTTTCTACCCACAGTAGCCATGGTACTTTAGAAATGTGACCAATAAAGGGAGGGGGGAGGTTTTGGTGGAAGGAGGGTGATGGGTGGGGCCACATCTATGGTGCATCTTAGAATGGGTACAGGTGATTGCACTAATGTACACAGCTATGATTTACCAATTAAAAAAATAAATTAATTAAAAAAAAAAAGAAACTTACAAAAAAAAGAAAAAAGAAAATGTGACCAATATATGTCCAGTCCCTTTTAATGCTCCTTTTTCACAGTTATACACTTAACTTGTCTTGGTTATGTAATATTATATCCACAGCTGTCTTGAAATGTGTCATCTTACTGTTACTTTTATTTGGGAAAGCTTTTCAAGACTGGTCTTAATTTCTTTCAAAATCTGATTTATGGCCTTTTTGTCCTTTTGTAATGTAACTAAATACTTGAACATAAGGCAAATACAAGAAAGAACTACGTGTAGTACACAGTGTTTTTCAACCATTTCTAAAACATCTTTTTCAGCATACTCATGTACCCAGACTTATACCTTTAATAACAAGCAATTGTACATCAAAATCAGTTCCTGTAAGGAGGTAAGTTTTTGAAAAATATTTTTTACTTTAGCTCTGATATTTCATTATGTTTAATTCTTAGTCTGGTGGTAAAATTGATTATCATTACTTTCTTGCTTTCCAAAAAACTATAAATAAAATTTTTTATTGTATCTCTTGTAAGGGAGAAGAGATGAAGCCATTATTATAACCACCTAAATTTCTCTTGTTTTGTCATATTAAACTTTGGTTTATTTGGGCTGCTGATTGCCTCAGTTTTCAGAGAGCATGGAATCTATATTCATGCCTGAGCTAAGGTCCTACAATTGCCACTGACTGTATCTTCCCTCAAGTAATTGTTCAATTGCTCTGAACCTTAGTGCCTACATATAGAGGGTACCAAAAATATGTATACACATTTTAAGAAAGTAAAAAACTGTATTAAAATTGTTATGCTCAATATATACCGATAATGTAATACAATTGCCTCTATATATTAGTAGGATTAACAGTGTCAACCCATAGAACTCAAGGATTAAATGAAGTACATGTTAGTAGAACTTAACCTAGTGTTTGGAAACAGAGTAAATAGCCATATCAGGTCTGTCATTCACTATCTGTGTCTCTCTGTCTCTCTCCTTCTCTGTCTCTGTTATTTCTATAATTTTTAACATTACCACTGTCAACTATATAATGGCTCTCTAAAACAAAATGATATTCTGCAGGAATTGGCATTGTGATGGGAAGACATGTAAAATAGTGAACTGTATGTATATTCAGGAAAGTAAAGGAAAACAAAGATTTTTAGAGGAAAAATGAGGAAGATTACATAATTGTTAATTTGGGCTACAAGAATCACTAACAAAGGTGATGTCAGTTTGAGATTTGACAGGCAGTTGCAGGGTAAAATGTCCTTGTTGAAGTATTTTGTGTATAAGGTTATAATGGCGGTTGCACGTGGTTGTGGCTTTTGCGAAGTCTTTTGTGATAGCTCTTGTTACCAGTCATTTATGCATGAGAACACTCCCTTCACGGCCTTCCTCAGCTTAACTTGTCAGAGTTATTTTTTTTTAACACAAGTGACTTTATTTTTATTCTAACAACTTTTGCTTCACTATCACCGTTAATAATAAACTCAAGAATAACACGATTTGTGCATTTTATTTGTAATAAAATTATAAAGAAGTCTTTACCTTTTTTATTTGGTAACTGTATGTATCTAAATATTTTGAATGTCAAGAACAAGCTGACATTTTCTAAAGGGGTTCAAAGTTTTAAAAACAGTTATGCGATTACCTCTACTCTTATGTTAGAGGTCAGCAAATAACAGCCTTTAAATAATGCCTTGTCAACTGTCTGGTTTTGTATAGCTTGTAAACTAAGACATTGTTATGTTTTTTAAGGGTGGTTAGAAAGGGAGAGAGAGAAGAATAGGAGACAATCTGTCTGTACTCCATAAAGCCTAAAATATTTACTATCTGGCCCTTTACAGAAAAGGTTTACCTGGCAGTGCCTGTGGCTCAAAGAAGTAGGGTGCTGGCCCCATATACCGGAGGTGGTGGGTTCAAACCCAGCCCTGGCCAAAAAGAAAAAGTTTACCAACCCCCATTTACATTGAGGAAAATGATAATAGGAGAAATAGGAATGTAACACAGGAGAGGGAAGCAGAAAATGGCTCACAGAATTGTTTTTTGAAAATGGGAAACAGTCTCTAGAGGAAGTAAATGGGCCACAACGTATGCAGAGATGTAAAGTTACACCACATGCTGCAGAGCCTTCAAGCCCTTGAGGCCAGAACATCTGATAAATGGAAAGTGTCTGTGAGAGAAGAGGCTGGTTAGAGCCTGGGGAGTATATTGAGGTCATAATTTGAAGGGCTTTGGATGCTGTGAAGACGATTTTGACATTGTTTCATAGATAGTAGGAGTCTTTGACAATTGTAGATTTTTGGTGAGGCAGTAATGTCCCTAGTTTTTATTCTGGCTATGAAGTGATTAGAACCTTGAGAAACATTGATTTAATTAATAAGGAGTTGTCATAATTCATGTAAGAGAAATGCAGGGTTTAAACTAAAGCTATACTGATGATTGCAGGAGGTTTTACTTGATAAACAAATTCAGAATATATTTTATATGTAGAAACAAGACTTGATATTGGTTATGGATGAAGGAAGTCATGCCAAGTGCTTCAGGCTGTGAACTCTGGAGTCAGAATGACAGGATATAAGTCCCAGCTCTATCATTTTAGGCAAGTTTATTTAACCATCCCATTTCTCATTTCCTAATCTGTATGATACGGGCTAACAGAGTGGATTTGAGAGGGTAAGAATTAATTTATTCTTTTGTATGTAGTGTTAGAGTTGGTATTTACCACCTAAATGGAGGTGCTGGTTTAAACTTTTTACTTAACAGCTGAGGTGAAGAACTGCTGCTGGAGATATAGGACTAGATATGAGAATAATATCCAGTAGACACACCTAAGGGTTCAGGTGATATTGCCCAAATAAAACTACTATAAAAGAGAATAGGCTAAAATTGTTCCTAGCCAAGTAAGCATCTGTTTAAGGGTAGAAAAAGAAAACATGTTAATAAAGGAAGAAAAATAGGACAGAACTGTGTCGTCAAATGCCAAGGAAGAAGAGGAGCTCAAGAATCAGACAGTTAGAGAAATGAGGACTAGAGGGCTTAGGAGAAAATGTACATGAACTTGATTTAAAATCATCTGTGTACATATTTGAGAAAATGTAAAAATGACAGATCAAGTTACTGTGTCTTTCTTGGTCCCCACTGACTATCTTCAGTGCCTACTGCATAGTAGCATAATCATTTTTAAAATTAACAAATGAAACTTGTTAAATTTTATATTTGACAAACATTTTAAGTTAAAATCATAGGGAATTTTTTTTTTTTTTTAGTAGAGTCTTAGTTGCCCTCGGTGAAGTACCATGGTGTCATAGCTCAGAGCAACTTCAAACTCCTGGGCTCCAACCATCCTCTTGTCTCAGCCTTCCAAGTGGCACCCACACTAACAGATGCCAGCCACAATACCAGCTAGTTTTTCTATTTTTAGTAGAGACAAGTTCTCGCTTTTGCTCAGTCTGGTCACAATTACTGAGCTCAGGCTATCCACTTTCCTCGGCCTCCCAAAGTGCAAGGCGTGGTCATTGGGAACTTTTAAGGTATTTTTCAACTGTTTAATAGAAATAATGGGATCCTTAAAGTTAGGTATTCCACAGTTAAGATACATATAAAAACATGCCTTATGCTTTAATTCAGGGGATGAAGTACGGTATTATAAAAGAAAGTATAATGTATTTTTCATTACATTTAGTTATAATTTAACTTTTATTTTTCAGGCGTTCATTTGAATTTTTAGACTTGTTGTTACAAGAGTGGCAGACTCATTCATTGGAAAGGTATGCATTGCCTCTTACTCCTGCCTCCCTACCCAATGTCACAGTTCTTCAGAAGTGGTATTGATTTTGCATTATTTCTTACTTTGCTTTAAAGGTTATTTGTACTGGTTTTTCTTTTAAGCTGTAGTATTTCTTCCTTCTTAACTCATTGCAGCTATGAATGGTATGATTTTCTTCTTTGTGGGATGGGTGAGAGTCTCTTAAGTAAAATAGCTTAGAGAAGATACTCCAAGTTAAATTATGTGAAAATTTATAAATGTCCCTCTGGTCATGTGAGATAAGTTACTAAGATGTCATCAATCATGTAATGAATAATTTTAAGATAGAAGGAAGGAAAGAGACATTTGCTGGAAAGTTTCTCCACTAATGTCAGGTATCCTTAGTCAGGTGCATTCTGGCTATTTAATGTAACTCTGGAATGAATAAGAGAAAAATGTGAGCAACTAGTTGGTCACTGGCTGTTTGCATGGCTATATTTCTCATTAGTTTTCAATTTGAAACATGAGAAATACTTGAATTTACATTGAGTATGGTGGTGATTTTCCATTTTTCATGGAAATTCTTAAATCTTTTCATAGCTTATTTTTATTAAGAGAGTCTCCCTCTGTTGTCCATGCTAGAGTACAGTGGCACGATCATACTTACTTGCAACCTCAAAACTCTGGGACAAGTGATCCTCTTACCTCAGCCTCCAAAGTAGCCGAGGACTAAAAGCATATGCCATTACACCTGGCTAATTTTTAATTTTATTTTTCATTGAGGCAGGGTCTTGCTATGTTGCCCAGCCTGGTCTTAAACTCCTGGCCTTCAGTGATCTCAACTTAGCCTCCTAAAGTGCTAGGATTACAGGTGGGAGCCATAGCACCTGGCTCACAGCTTATTTTTGAAAAATAGAATTTGTTGTTTGATGTAGGCATAATATAATTTCAAATTTTCTTTAAGTTCTTTTGTGGGAGCTACTATTCAGTTTGGTCAGATCATAAGTGATAGTATTCCTAGCAAATCATTTTCTACAATGGTAGGTTAATAACCACACAGAAGGTTTTTTCTTTTCTCTAATTCATTACAGATTAAAAATTTAGGTACTATCTATTTGTGTATTATTTGAATTCCATGTAAAAATAATTATTTTCAAATTCATAGTGATTGGATTGTCAGAAGGAAACTATGCATAAATGAAATATATAAGGGAGATGACTGGAGAATCTTACAGTCTTAGATTTATTATTGTGCACTAATTAATTTTAGTACCTCTCTTAGCCCTTTGTGTTGATGTGTAACATATAAGGAGTAAGTATCATTTGTGGTGAAATACACAGCTTTATATGTGAATCTAAAGATACGTTTATTTTGTAGACATGCAGCTGTCTTGGTTGAAACTATTAAGAAGGGAATTCATGATGCTGATGCTGAAGCCAGAGTGGAGGCAAGAAAGTAAGTCTGGGGTATATTTTTATGACAGTTTTTAAAAAAGAAATTGGGGAGAATGAAAATATCAGAGGTGGGCAGTGCCCATAGCTCAGTGTGTAGGGCACTGGCCACATGCACTGAGACTGGCAGGTTCAAACCCAGCACGTGCCAGCTAAACTAAGAATAACAACTGCAACAAAAAAATGGCTGGGCTTTGTGGTGGGTGCCTGTAATCCCAGCCACTTGGGAGGCTGAAGCAGGAGAATCACTTAAGCCCAAGAGTTTGAGGTTGCTGTGAGTTGTGACACCATACTCTACCAAGGGTGATATAGTGAAACTCTGTCTCAAAAAAAAAACGAAAGAAAATATCAGAGGTGCCTGATTATTCTACTTGACTAGCTCTTCAGTAAAATTGATCGATTTTCTCTATTAAGTACTACATATCTAACAGCCTGCTTTAAATGATTATTTACGTAATGTTCTGTATTCCTATTTCATCATAACCCATCCTCTTCCAAAGCGAATTTAAAAAACTGTCATTTATCAAGCATGTATTGTGTACTTGACACTGTATGAGGCATTTGGCATATGTTATTTTCTAATCCTTAAAATATCCTTTGAACTCTTAGATGCAATGGAAGTTTGGGGATTTGGGGGTTTATCCAAACCACATAAACCATAAGTGGCACAGCCAGGTTTGAACTGAGATCTGCCCTAACACGTAGCATATATGTTAAAAATCTGTGAGCTCACCTTCATCCTGAATGTACACATTTTATTGTTAACTTCTAATCATATAAAGGTATTACTTCATGTGCTTTCTCTTTTTATTTTCTTTTGCAGGACATATATGGGTCTTAGAAACCACTTTCCTGGTGAAGCTGAAACATTATATAATTCCCTTGAGCCATCTTACCAGAAGAGTCTTCAAACTTACTTAAAGAGTTCTGGCAGTGTAGCATCTCTTCCACAATCAGACAGGTCTTCATCTAGCTCACAAGAAAGTCTCAAGTAAGGTCATATAAATGATAATTAATGGTCTTTTCCTCTCCCCAGCAACCCAGGGTTCCTTAAATTGGATAATTAAATACTACATATCTGCTTGCTTTCATCTAAGGCTCTAAAAACATAGTAACTCAAAGATATTTATTTTGTCTGTTGTTTCAAGGATTGGATTACATGCCAGTATAACTTCTCTTTAGATAATGAATTTAATGACTCAATTTTGTTTCTATATAGTCATGTCTGTGAATGTCTGGGAAGCACTTATTTTTTTAATACCGCAAAAATAGTTCATAGAGTAAGTGTCCCATTCTAGGACATTGTATTGGAGGAATTGTAATGGAGAAGTCACCTTCAGAATTGTTACATAGCACGGTGTGATTGGTAAAAACTTCACTGCTTTCCTTTCTACCCTCTTGCTCAGCTTAAGAGTTCTGGAAATCCCTCAAAGGGGAACATGATCTGGTATCTGACTGACTTCTCTGTAACTCTATTCTCATCAAGATTTTTGCTACCTGAAATCCTTGTTGCTTTGGCACCCATCACCCTATTTTCTGTCTCTCTACCTCTGTGAGGTGGCTTAAATCTCTGGTACCGTTTTTGCTTCCTAATACTGATCCTCTGTCCATCTTCATGGCCTCTTGTCCAGTGCCAAGTATCTACAGCTTTTTCCCCAGGGGAGAAGAGCTCACACAACGTCAGTTTACTTCTCTATCATTTTTTCCTTTCTGGGATCTTGATCCCCACAAAGATTATTGGTTTCCTTGGCAACTGCTGTAGGATTGGGACTAGAGTGAAGCAAGTACAGCACCTAGGACACAAAATTTAAGGAGATATTCACAGGGACACTTAAATACCGCACTGAAGTTTAGTTTCTTACAAGTTTTCAGAATGAAACAGGATTTTAAAAATAATGATTATAGGAATAATGACCTATCTAAACTTCTAATTAAATTCTTGTGTAAAATTCTATTTAAATTTTCAATAAATCCCCTATCTCAAATGAAGCCTCTTTACTTCTTTTGGTTCCCTTTTTATTTGCTGTGCTCAAACTTTATATGAATCACCTAAAGATCCTGTTAAAATGCAGAATTTGATTTAATACTTCTGGGGTTAGGGCCTGAGGTTTTGCATTTTTAGTAAGTTCCTAGCTTCCTAACTGATATTCAGGCTATTAATGTTTAATGTAACCTTTTAAACAAATCTAGAGTATGTGAACATTTCAGTGGTCTGTGGCAGTCAAAGAGGGTAACAACTTTAGGGAACAGTTATAAAAATAATATAATATTGGGTTTAATAACCAGTCTCAAATTTATCACTTGGTAAAGAATATTTTTCAATAGCCAGGCATTTACCCTGCTTGGGGGGTTTTGCTTCTGTCTTCTTCCCACCTTTAAAACTTACAGATATACTTTCCAGAACCCCTTTACTTACTTAGATCTCTTATTATTAAAGATAAATAATCAAAAAAGATGTTATGAGAGATAATGGTTTCTTGAGATGATTAGAGAAATTTGGCTAACATTATTCTCAGACTATACATTTCATCCTCAGCAGTAGTTCTTAGCCTTATTTTTGTTGTGCCATAGCACTGCATGTAGGGAATGTGATACCCGTATGAAAACTGCATGAATGAATTGTTGATGGCCACAGTCATTAGGGCTTGGGTGAAAGAAGCTTTGGTTGCTGTTACCTCTGTGCTTGTGATAACACTACCTTTTTCTCCTTCTTAGTTAAAATATCTCAGGATACAAATGGATAACGTTGTTATTGAGTTCCCTGTAGTAGGCACCATGATGTGAGCTGAGGACCAGAGTGAGCAAAAGCAACTTGATCCTTGTTTCTGTAAAGCTTGTCGTCTTTTTTCATTGTCAATTATTTTATTTTTGCTTCAATAGCTAATTGAGACACAATTTATATGTGATGACATATATTTAAGAACAGTTCTAAAGTGGTTTGTAAAAGGAAAGTTAAAAATAGAAGTGTTTCTCAGCTTTTCACAAAACTCAGTATTTTATTCGTTTTTATCAGAGGAATGGCAAATTTAGTCTTCTTACTAAAAGCATTTCTTTTTATCTTGCAGTCGCCCTTTTTCTTCCAAATGGGCTACAGCAAATCCGTCAGCTGTGGCTGGAAGAGGTAATTGTCTTTTTAAGTAAGAGTTACAGCTAATTTTACATCTAAAGCAGTAGCCTTTAAACCAGTGGTTCTCAATCTTAAAGGGCTGTGGCATTAGAATGGTTGAGAACCACTGCTTTAAACTGTTTTAATGTGCTCCACAGTGAGAAAAATATTTTACATGACAACTCAACATCACACATATATACCGTATCCGTGTATGTGTACCATGTGTGTATATATAGTATAAGCCCGAATTCTTACTGTGGTGCACTCTGTTTTTTATTCTGTTTCATTTCTTTGAACTGCTGCTCATGACCCATTCAATTGATCTTACAGCCTATTAATGGATCATGACTTAACAGTTTATAAAACTCCTCCTTTTAAAACTGAAAAACTAAAGACCAGAAATTAATGACTTAATTTACATTGCCTAAGAGAGGCAGAACCTACATTAATTTCTGAGTATCATTACATTTAGACTAGTTTTTCTTGCATTTTTCTGATAGTAAAAAATAATGGCACTCCTATTCAACTCACAATGCTTCATTTTCTTGAATCAGTTAAATATCATCTCTTCGTCTATAAAATAGTCTTATAAATTTTACTGTCACAATGTAGTCATTTTCTCATTTTATGAGAGAGGAAAATGAAGCAGAGAAATACTGAGAAAATTGCTGAAGAAGTCTTAGTTGTACAAGGATTGAAATGGAAGCATTATGTCTTTAAAATACTTTATAGTATTATGCCACCCAGCAATCCCACTACTGAGTATCTACCTAAAGGAAAATAAGTCATTTTGTTAAAAAAAGGAACCTGCACTCCATTGTTTATTGAAGCACAGTTCACAATTGCAAAGATATGGAATCAACTTAATTAGTTGATGAAGAAATTAAGAAAACTTGGGAGTCAGTAGCTCAAACCTGAAATCCTAGCACTCTAGGAGGCAAAAGTGGGAGGATTGCTTGAGGTCAGGAGTTCGAGACTAGCCTGAGTAAGGGCAAGACTCCATCTGTACTAAAAATAGAAAAATTAACTAGGTACTGGGTATCATAACATGTGCCTATAGTCCCAGCTACTTGGGAGGCTGAGGCAGAAATATCTCTTGAGCCCAGGACTTTGAGGTTATAGTGAACTACAGTGTTGCCACTGTACTTTGCCCAGGGCCACAGAGCAAGACTCTGTCAAAAAAGAGGAAAAAAGAAAAAATGGTGTATGTGTGTATCACCACATCCCCCATATAGTACTACTCAGCCATAAAAGAGAATGAAATGCCCTTTGCAGAACTGTGTACTATTCTAAGTGAAGTAGCTCAGAAGTGGAAAAATAAATACCACTTATACTCTCTGATAATTAGGAGCTAATTGATGGACATAAAGAAATGTAAAGATCATTGGAAATCAAGAAGGAGGGAGGGGTAAAAATCTGTCAGGTACAGTGAACACTGTTCAGGTGATGGGCACACTAAAAGCCCTAACTTAAGCATTTAATGAAAGGTATCCAGCTAGCAAAAACAATTGTGCCCCTTTAATAGCTTGAAATTTAAAGGAAAAAAAATTTTATATAGTATTACACATTTGACCACTGCCTCCTTGTCAGCCATCTGTTATGGATTAGTTTATGATGGTCAAGTTTATATCATTTTTATACTATGTAATGATTTGAATAACATAGATTACCTTTGCTTTGTCTTCCATAGTATCAGCAGGCAGCAGCAAAGCCAGTTCCCTTCCAGGAAGCCTTCAGCGTTCACGAAGTGACATTGATGTGAATGCTGCTGCTGGTGCCAAGGCGCATCATGCCGCTGGACAGTCTATGAGAAATGGACGGTTAGGTGCAGGTGCCCTGAATCCAGGTTCCTATGCATCACTAGGTAAGACTCCTAATTATGGGAAATTATGCAGTGTTCTCTCTCTGATCTCAGTGAGGACAAGTTGATAAAGCTTGACCATTTCTGTTTGATTCTTATAAGTTAAAGAGAGTCCATATGTTAAATGTGATTCTATACTGAGGACACAGTTTTGAGGTATCTGAACAGCTTTATTCCTACTTTTCCCCTTATCTTCCTCTTCATCACTTTGATCAGAGAAACAGTTCTTTTTTTTTTTTTTTTTTTTTTTTTCTTGAGACAGAGTATCACTATGTTGCCCCTGGTAGAGTGCTTTGGTGTCACAGCTCACAGCAACCTCAAACTCTTGGACTTAAGTGATTCTCAGGCACTGAGTCTCCCAAGTAGCTGAGACTACAGGTGCCTGCCACAATGCTCAGCTATTTTTTGTTGCAGTTGTCATTGTTGTTTCGCTGGCCCGGGCCAGGTTTGAACCCGCCTGCCTCCATGTATGTGGCCAGTACCCTAACCACTGAGCTACAAGTGCTGAGCCAGAGAAACAGTTCTTAATTGCATGATTCCTGTAGAATTTTCATAACTACATTTCTGCCACGTTCTACCACTGGTTTTTAAGGGAAATTGGGAAGGGCATTGGTCTTGTATCTAGCGTTCCTGTTTTCTTTCTCCTATTTCTGTTTTCTTACCAAGAATTTAAATCTGAGAATTGCAGAGCTCTTCTCTGCCTAATCAAAACTTAAATATATATACTCCAAAAGCTTTTCAGAGTTTGGCATTTTTGTCCTTTAAATAAAAGTTTGAGGCTTTCATTTTTTTTCTTGTAGGTAGTCCTAGTGGAACACTAAGCTGTTAAATCATTTAAATACAATACACGTTGGGCATTCCTAGTCTAAAAATCTGAAATCTGAAATGCTCCAAAATTCAAAATTTTTTGAATCACGGTCTCTCTTGCCCAGGCTAGAGTGGCATGGCTTCAGCCTAGCTCACAGCAACATCAAACTCCTAGGTTTAAGTAGTCCTCCTTCCTCACACTTCTGAGCAGCTGAGACTACAAACACCCACTTCAAAGTCCAGCTAATTTTTCTATTTTTAGTAGTACTACATGGGAGATGTGGTACACACATACAGCCCACACATTTTTTTTTTTTTCTCTTTTTTGACAGAGTCTTGCTCTATTGCCCTGGGCAGAGTACAGTGGCATATATACTACAGTTTATGAGCCACCATGTCTGGCCCCAAATTCAAAACCTTTTGAGTGCCTGCGTGACACGCAAAGGAAATGTTCATTGGAGCATTTCAGATTTTTGTATTAGGTGTTTTCAGTTAGTAACTATAAATACAAATATTTCAAAGTCCAGAATATTCTGAAATTCAAACCACTTTGGTCCCAAGCACTTCAGCTAAGGAAAACTCAACTTGTAAAAAAGTGAAGAGATTGTAGATATGAATATGAATATGATAAAGTTGGCACAGTTGCATTCAGAGCCATGAGAAAAGGAAAGATTATTCAGTAAATGATGTTTAGACACATGGTTTACAATTGGTATAAAATTAATTTAAAACTATGCTATATACCATTTTAAAATATAGTCGCATATCAATGTCTGTCAGGGACTGACCCCACCGAATGAGGGGTTTTATACGTCTGTTTAAACAAGGCAGTAGAACCTGGGAAAACAAACTGCCAGTGGGGTCAGTCCCTGATGCCCACCGTTGGTATGCACCTGTTTTATTCATTTGTTTATTTCAGATTAATGTGAGGGTACAGAAGGCTAGGTTATGTTTATGTTTATTAGGTAAGGTTCCTTTCGTAGTTGTGCCCCTTACCTAAGAGGTATGCCGTATACCCTTACATTGTGCCCATTAGGTGAGAGCACACCAATCCATCCCTCCCCCCAACTTGAATTAAATAGATTTTTTTCTCTTGTGTGGGCATGTATTCATCTACTAGCTTCATGTTAGTACAGAGTTGTTGGATATTTGCTTTTCCATTCTTGTGATATTTTGCTAAGAAGAATATGTTTCAACTATCTAGGTTAATACAAAAGATGTAAAGTTGCCATCGTTCTTATGACTGAGTAGTATTCCATAGTATTCGATGGTATACATATGCTGCAGTTTATTAATCCAGTCATGGGTTCATGGGCACTTGGGTTGATTCCACATTTTGGCAATTGTAAACTGAGCTGCAATAAATAGTCTAGTGCATATATGCTTATGATAAAATGATTTTTTCTTCTTCTGGATAGATATTTATTACTAGGGATTGCAGGATCAAATGGAATGTCTATTTTCAATTCTTTGAGAATTCTCCACACTTCTTTCTAAAGGCTGATTAGTTTGCAATCCCATCAACAGTGTGAAAGTGTTCTTTCCACATCACACCAGCATCTGCAGCTTTGGGACTTTGTGATGTGAGCTATTCTTACTGGTGTTAGGTGATATCTCAAGATGGTTTTATTTGCATTTCTCTGATGATTAGGGACAATGAGCATTTTTTCATGTTTATTGGCCATTCATCTGTCTTCTTCAGAAAAAATTCTATTTAAAAGCATAAACAACTTTATGAAAACAAGGGTAAATAGTCTTCTACTCTCAGGTTGGGGCAGGAATTTCTGAATATAAAATCAAAGAAACTGTAAAGGAAAAGTCTTTTGAATTTAAATTTAAAATATGAAAAAATGAAATTAAATGGTCAAAAACTATAAGGCAAAAATGTCAACAATTTTTTTAATCCTATGAGAGAAAATTGAGCTTATTTTTATAGAAAAATTTCTGTGTATGGCAAGAAAAGTTTTTATCACAATTGCCAATAAAAACCAGAATAAATGTTGAATCTGAGTTGTAGTCAAATGCAGATTGAAAGACACATAAATCAAGAATGTGGGGAAAAGGCTTTATCAGTCAAGGCTGTTGTGAATTAAAAATGAGATGCTTTTTTCTGAGTGGTGATTTAGAAATGCCCATGAAACATTTTTAAATGATCAGAATTTTTGATCCAGTAATCCAATGTTTAAATCATTATATAAAGAAATAAAAAGAATATCGGTTGTTTTTAACAACAGATACTATTAGAGTCAATCTTAATGTGTAACAGAGGGAATAATGGTATGCAGCCATTAACAGGTTGTGTTTTCAACAAAGATCAAATGATACAGACTACCAAACAGTGTATGGTAATTTATCATTTTGTGTAAAATTATACATAGATTAAGGACGGAATGATATAGTGAACTGATGACTGCTTTTAATTTTCAGAAAACTTTTCTGTTTGGAAATATTACATTTTAAGGAATGACTTGTCATCTCAATATATGAAAACCAGTCAAAATAGTGTTCTATTTTAGTAAAATAAAAGACAAAATCCACATGATCATATCAGCAACAGAAAAAGCATTTGACAAACTATAACAGCTATCTCTGATAAAAATACTTTAAAAAGTAGGAATGAAACAAATCTTTCTCAACCTGATAAAAAGCATCTTTGAAAAACCCACAGTTTGAGGGACTTCACTTAACAAATGCAATCAGTATAACCTGGTCCTTTGTACCCTCAGTGCATCCCCAACAATTAAAAAAAAGAAAGAAAGAAAGAAAAACCCCACAGTTAAACTTGATGATTAAAAAAAAAAAAAAAAAACTGGATATTTATTTCTAATATCAATAACAAGATGAGGATATATGCTCTTACCCTTTCTATTTAGCTTTATCATGGAAGTCTTAGCCAGGGCAATTGTGTACTGAAAAGAACAGACGGCATTGGATGGCGCCTATGGCTCAGTGAGTAGGGCACCGGCCCCATATACTGAGGGTGGTGGGTTCAAACCCAGCCCCGGCCAAACTGCAACAAAAAAATATATGGATGTTGTGGCAAATGCCTATAATCCCAGCTACTTGGGAGGCTGAGGCAAGAGCATATTGCCTAAGCCTAAGGATTTGGAGGTTGCCATGAGCTGTAACACTACGGCACTCTACCGAGGGTTAATAAGTGAAACTCTGTCTCAAAAAAAAAAAAAAAAAAAGAATAGAAGGCATGCATATCGGAAAGGAAGAAGTGAAACTATCTCAATTTATAGAAAAAACATGATCTTGTATGTAGAGAATCCTAAGGAATTCACTAACGTCCTCCCCCCAAATATTAGAGCTAACAAGTTCAGCAAGATTATAGGATACAAGATCAGTATTTGAAGCTCAATTTCTAAACGCTGACAATGAACAATCCAAAACTGAAATTAAGAAAATAATTCCAATTACAATAGCATCAAAAAGAACAAAATACTTAAGAATAAATATTAAAAACGAAGTGTAAGATTTGTATGCTGAAAACTACAACACATTGTTAAATGAAATTAAAGACCTAAATAAATGGAAAGACATCCCGGGTTTATAAAGAGTTACTATTGTTAGGATGGCAACTTGACATATGTAGTTCATTTTATATTCAGTTGCCTTTTTTGTTTTTTTTGTTTTTTTGAGGCAGAATCTCTTTGTTGCTCTTGGTAGAGTGCCGTGGCCTCATAGCTCCCAGCAACCTCATCTTTTGGGGCTCGAATGAGTCTCTTGTCTCAGGCTCCCAAGTATGTGAAGCTACAGGCACCTACCACAATGCCCAGTTACTTTTTAGAGACAAGGTCTCCCTCTTGCTCAGGCTGGTCTCAAACTCCTGAGCTCAAGCAGTCGACCCACCTTGACCTCCCACAATGCTAGGATTACAGACACAAACCACCACACCTGGACTTCTAGTTGTTTTTTATAGAAACTATTTAATAAGCTGATCGTAAAATTTATATTAAAAGTCAGGGACCTGAAACAATATTGAAAAAGAACAAAAATGGAGGACATACACTTCCCAATTTCAAAACTTACTTCAAATTTGTAGCAATTAAGTCTTTGTGGTACCAGTGTAAGTATAGGCATATAGTCCAGTAGAATAGAATTGAGAGTTCAAAAATAAGTGCATTCATTTATAGTCAATTGATTTCCAACAAGGGTGCCAAGACGGTTCAGTGGGGGAGAGAATTGTGTTTTCAACAAATAGTACTAGAATAACTAGATGCAAAATAATTAATTTAGATTCCTATTTCATAAATTCAAAATTAATTAAAGACTTAAATGTAAGAGCAAAAACTATAACACTTTTAAAAGAAAACATGGGTATAAATCTTAGTGCCCTTGGTCAGTAGTTTCTTGGATAGGACACAAGACCTACAACCTGCAAATAAAGATAAATTGGATAGATTGATTACAATTTAATACCTTTGTGCTTAAAGGACACCATCAAGAAAGTGAAAAGAAGCTGGGCATGGAGGCTTGTGCCTATAATCCCAGCACTCTGGGAGATTGATGTGGGAAGATTGTTTGAGACCATGAGTTTGAGACCATCCTTGGCAATGCCAAGACCTCATCTCTACAAAAACTAAAAAACAAAGCAAACAGAAAAAACACATTAACCAGGCATGATGGTGCATGCCTACAGCCTCAAGTACTGTGGAGGCTGAGACAGAGGATCACTTGAGCCCAGGAATTTGAGGTGATACCGTGTTTCCCTGAAAATAAGACATCCTCCGAAAATAGGACCTATTACAGGTTTCCTTCTGGGTGAAATATAAGGCATCCCCCGAAAATAAGGCCCCCCCAGGCTCTGTCTTGGAATGAAAATTAGTTTACCGTAAACTGGTTGCTAGGGCCGCCCCAGCTGGCGTCTAGCAACCAGTGACATTACGTGGAGTCCTGACGTCACTGCTGTGTGGAGGCAGAGTAGAGGTCAGAATGAGCGGTAAGCACAGGGGCTGGAGAGAGGAGACTTTCGCAGACACATGTAGAAGAACAGGAGGATCAGAACGGATGGGACGCAGTGAACAATAAATGTGTACCGTATTCTTCTTCATGGAAAAATAAGACATTTCCTGAAAATAAGACCTAGCGCATCTTTGGGAGCAAAAATTAGTATAAGACACTGTTTTATTTTCGGGGAAACAGGGTAGTAGCTATGTTGATGCTACCCTCCCCCAAACAACAAAGTGAGACCCTGTCTCAAAAATAAAAAGAAAGTGAAAAAGCAGAACACAGAATAAGATAAAATATTTGCAAATCATATACCTGATTAGGGACTTGTACATATCCCAAATAACATGAATAACACTCAGAACTCAATAATCAAAAGACAACTTCATTTTTAAAATGGACAAAAGATTTGAATAGATGATTCTCCAGAGAAAATGTACATATTACTATAAATACAAGAAAAGATATTTAACACCATTAGTCATTAGGGAAGTATAAATCAAAAGCACAAGACACCACTTCACAGCCATTAGGATAGCTGCAATCAAAAAGGCTGACAATAGCCAGTGCTGGTAAAGATGTGGAGAAGTTGGAAACCTCATACGTTGCTGGTGGGAATATAAAATGGCATAGCCATTTTGGAAACAGTTTGGCAGTTTCTCAAAAAACTTAAAGAATGCTCACCTATATACCCAAAAGATTTGAAAACTTATATTTTCACAAAAACCTGTGAATGTTTATAGAAACATTATTCACAGTAGCCAAAAAATGGAAATAACTCATATGTACATCAACTTGTAAAAATATAATCAAAATGGGATATGTCCATACAATGGAATGAATATTATTCAGCCTTTCAAAAGAGTATGTTATATAAAAATGCATATAACAAGATGGGTCAACTTTGAAAATGTTATGAAGTCAGACACAAACAGCCATATATTGTATGATTCCAGTTACATGAAATGGCTAGAACAGGCATATCCACAGACAGAAAGTAGTTGGTTGTTGCAGGTGGTAGAAATGGAGGAGAAATGGGGAGCAGACTGCTAATGGGTATAGGATTCCTTTCTTCCTTCCTTTTTTTTTTTTTTTTTTGTGACAGAGTGTTACTTTGTCACTCTTGGTAGAATGCCATGGCTTCATAGCTCACAGAAACCTCAAATTCTTGGGCTCACGTGATCCTCTTGCCTCAGTCTTCTGAGTAGCTGGGACTACCACATGGTACCCACCATAATGTTCTAATTTTTAGTAGAGACAGACTCTCATTCTTGTTCATAATGGTCTCAAACTCCTGAGCTCAAGCAATCCACCCCCATTGGCCTCCCAGAATGCTAGAATCATAGATGTGAGCCATCATGCCCGGCCTGGATATAGGATTTCTTATGGAAGTGATGAAAATGTCCTAGAATTAGGTAGTAGTGAAAATTGCACAGCACTGTGAATAAATTTAAAACACTGAATTGTACACCATAATATAAAAGGGTGAATTTTATCATTTGTCTGAATTATATCTCCATTTTTTAAGTGAGAAGAAAACTGAAAAATAATAAAACTTATTCATCTTATATCTTAAAAATAAATACATTACATGGAATACTGTTATTTTTATTACCAGAAGAAAAATACTGTATTCAAAGTGCTTTAATAAGAACTAAAAAGCCAGTCGCAACATTTTTTTTAAAAGAGAGTCTATAATAGTGCTGTGAGATGGACTGTTTTTGTTGTTGTTGTTCTTTAAGGTTTGAATTGCGTATTTCTTCCATTGTAGAAGTGAGAGCTTCTCCTCCTCCTCCTCCCCCCCCCCGCTTTTATTTTCTTTCATCTGGCCCAGTTCACACTCAGGGATCGTCAGGTACCAGCCTGTGGCTTTTTCCAGGGATTAAAAGATGCTCTCGTTTTCTCCCTCCACCCTACTCCATCCTCCTCTATTCTTATACAACTTTCTTATTGCATGTGACTGGTATACTCTCTGTTTTCTTCTATTTAATACTTTAAGCCTTGTTTATGATGGCTGAACATGGATGGATCAGAAAGAGTGTTCCATTCTTTTTCAGCAAACACTTAACCTGAGCACTTAGTTTTTGCCAGGCACCCTGCTGGGCACCAGAGATCCAGAGGTGTATGTTATCTATACTCATACCTCTCTCATTCTGTTGGTAGGCTACTGAAAGATGTGCAGACAGAAGTTTGATACATTTTATGCATTTTGAGTTTGAGTCCTTATGGCACCTGGAGCTCAAAAGTGTTTGAGGACAGTTGGGTAATAGTGGTATAGCACTCAGAAGAAGGGTCAATCCTGAAGATTAGATTTGGAAGTCATTAGATAATTACTTACTGTAACCAATTTTAAACTCAGTATATTTCTTAAAGCAGTTGCCACTGGTATGTTTTTTGTTTCTGTTTTCTCTGAAGTTCTGAATTTTTTGGCAGCAGGGATATTGTGAATATTTTGAACTTTAACCTCAACCTGAGGAATAAGCTCAGTGTGGTAGGAAACAGGAATTTATGTTAAGGAAACCTTGATGTATAGATACATATGTGTGAATATTTATTCTGACAACTAGGTGTGTTGGAATTGCCTGAATGGAAAAGAAAATGGTTTCTGTGAGGTCGTGTAGACAGAAGTCAGTTTTAGTTGGTTAAGGAAGTTGGAAAGAGAATCTATATAAATTATTCTTACATTTAATGGTTGAAAGGGGTGAAAGAGCCCTATAAGAATTATCTGTAACTCAAGGTTTAGGAACTTAATTATTTTTTAAGATTGGAGGAGTAAATGTGTTTGTATACTAAGTGGTAAATCAGTAGAGTAGGAAAAATTAGTGCAGTGGTGAGAGATTAATTCATGGCTAGGTTCCTATGGAAGGGATGAAGAATGGGATATGGGGCATGGTCAGACCTAGCCATGGGTGTGGAAAGGTAACTAGTTTCACAGAGGTAGCAGGGAAGGAAATGAAGGAAGTGATAGATTCAAAAATGATATTTTAGAGGGTTGGACATTAATATAGCATGTGATCAGGGAGGTTGTGACTTTCTTCTCAGGCTTTAGAGTGAGAATCATGTGCTAAGAGGTAACTTGAGGTTTAGAATAGCATTAAGGGGGCAGAAGAGTGGGGACACAAGAAGTGAAGTACTCTGGTTTCAGAGTTCTCACAACCACTGACACATTTGAAAACCTGCTAAAAAGATTCACAGGCAGCCTTATGAGATATTCTGGAGCAACCTAAGAAAAGACTTTCAAAGTTCTCTCTCCCAGAGGTAAGAATGGGGAACTGTTCCTTCCTCTCGCAATGAAATGCAACAAGGAAATTTTTTCACAGTGTTTCTAACCAGGGAACCTTCCTTAAGACTCGAGGGTAAAGGTGGAGAGTAGAAGTAGTCACATAGGTGCTCTGCTTACATAACCAGCTACAATTACCAGAATTTCAGACTCTAAAAAAGAAAGGTATTCACATCACACTATTTGCAGAAACAGTTGAGGCAAACTGGTGGTAGAATTCAGTACCCCAAGTCCCCCTCCTGCACACACACTTAAAATAACTTTATCACAACATAGGGTGCATCCAACACTAAGTTACTGGAGGCCAGACTCACAAGTAGGTGCTTGCTTCTTCAGAGCAACATAAATACTGCTATATTAACTCCTTCCTGCACAGGCACTAAAAGCCAACTCAGATAGTTATCCCAGTTTCTAAGCAGCGCCGTTGTTTATGACTGCATGGCTGTAGAATTTTCTCTATTGGGGCCTCAAGTAGTGGAATATAGAACATGAGTTGTTAGATTTATCCAGCTGTAAAGTTTTACAGGGCCTCAAAATTCTAAGAAAGAATGTGAATAAGTAAGTAACAAGACAATAAACAGAGGATAATGATGAGAGTGCTAAAATGTGGAATTTGGGGGTGTACTATGGGCTAGAGAGGAAAAGAAGCAAGCGTGTCTGAGAGAAATTCAGCAGTTGAAAGCAGAGGATTCGCGTAATGATGGCAAGAATTCAAGGTTGAGACTTGGGTTTCACAAACTTTTCTCTCTAGGCTAATAAAAATCAGACTGTTTATTGACTTTTTTTAAAAAATATATTCTTAGTATTTTAGGTGTAGTCTTTATCTCATGTAGGAGCTTCATCTTATTTAAACTCCTAGTGTGTTTTATTTGAAAATTAACTTGGTATATATGTCTGGTGCTATGAATTCTGTCTTAATTTTTTAAAATGTCTTTTAGGGATTACAAAATCATTTTTTTCTAATATACTAAGTTTTCCTCTGTTCTTTGCTTGCTCTTTCATCAAAGAGGATACTTCTGACAAGATGGATGGTAAGAACTTCCTTTTCTAATTCTACTAAAGATTTTTATGGATCATAGATTCTGTACCATATTCTTGTACATTCTCTTATTTCTGAAAATATATTACTTATTTAGCAATAAACTTCTGTGGAAATAGCTGCATAATTCTCTGATTGAATTTTGGGTTAGGCTTATCTATTCAGTATATCATATCCCAATCTACTCAAATACTGGGAACTTTATCGTAACTTAATTACCTTTAGATTTTTTCCTGAGCTCTTGGAAGTATGCCTCTGAATATTCTCAGTTACTTCCTCTAAAAAATTGAATTCACATGGGTTTGAAGGCCTCCAAGTAAAACGTTTCACTGAAAAAAATATATATATATTGAATTCAGAAGAATGGAAAGAAAGTCATTTAATTTAGCTCTTCAGTTTACTGATACAGAGAAAGACATATGTTTCATGAGTTGATACAATTATTTATGAAAATGAAATGTAGGTTACAGATACAACTTTTAAGAGCAAGTTATAAACTAATATTTAATCAAAACTGAACTATTTTAAGCTTCCCTTTTTAATTTCAATATTCAGATGATTACAGTCTATCTGTAATTGCTTGGTTCATTAAACCCTCTGTTAATATTTTTTATCTAATAGCATATTATCCAGATGTTCCCTTTGCTTTATCATAATCTTATGAGGGAGATTGGTTTTACAAAAGAACTTATTCTAAAATATTAAATCTATAAGCCACATAAATGAGAACTAGAAAAAATGGAGACATATGTTTCTCTGGAAATTATTATGTAAACTCTGAATATTGATTTAATATGTCTTCAATTTAATTAAATGATCATTTAATAAATCTTATTTATGAGTCTAAAGTATTCATAAATAAAAAACTATTGAATGAAATTATAGCACAATAAGAGTTGATTTATACGTATGTCAAGCCCTTAGCTTGCTAAAGGGCTTCTGATACTTACTTTCTGGGTGCTTTAAAAACAAACTTTTATCACTTTCCAGATCAAAATACTTTCTTATTCAAGTCAGAAATATCAATTTTAGGAGTCAGTTCTGATATGTGATGTGTTACTCTCACTGATATTCAATATTATATGTTTTAAAAAAACACAGAAACATGTATATTATTGCCTTTATAGTAGTGAGTTATGATGTTTGTACTTGGTGATTTGGGGTAGATTTCATTGATATCTGAAGGATTGCATTGAATAAGTAGCTGATTAATTGGATTGATAAGTTTTGGCTTTGATGAAAAGACAGATGAGTCCTAGAGTTAATTCTGATGTTGTCATTTAACTTTTTCTTATTCTTTTATGGGCTACCTTTTGAAAATGCTCAGAAAGTGTTTCTACTCTGGAAAGGTCTATAAAAATCTTCGTTTTCAAAGAAGAGTATTTTTTTTCTTTTTTTGCAATTTCAGGATTTAAGAATGAAATATAGCAGATATAAGTGTTTACTATAAAATCTTGCCATTTTCAATTGTCTGGTTTAAACTTGTGCGTTCTGAATCATTAGTTTATCTCAAAATGTTTTTCTTGAAATGAACCATTTCAAAGTTCTTTTAAGGCTATCAGACTAAAAGTTATCTTTTGTTTTCACCCTTTCGTTTTAGTCTTGGGTGGGGATTGCGAGGTAGGTCTTAACATCGGCATTGGCAGAATTTGTTGAACTATTATTTTATTTCTCTTATTTAGGAACAGCATCTGAAGATGGTAAGAATTACGTATTTTGTTAGTAACACAAATACCTCTACATTACTATTCTCATAGGTAGGATTAAATATTAAAGGTAAAATAAGCTAATTTCTTTGTAAATCTTTATAATTTGCCAGTTGTAGTAACTTCTGCATTTCATGTTTGGTTGCGTTAGTTATCACGTAGGTTTTTGTTTTTTTTAATTCTTCATCCTGTTTTGTTTTGCATCTTGGGTCATCTCATGTTGGAAACACATAATTGCTTGACATGTTTAATAATATCTAGTATAAAGTTGCTATATAATTTCATTTTTTCCCAGTAACATTAATACTTTTTTTGTGTGTGGCTTTGTTTTTTAATTTATGCCAGTTCATTTATACTTTGGAGGAACATGCAGCATTGCCATATCATTGGAGCTTCAATGTCATCAGTGTTCAAATGTATTTATTTAGTCTGCTTTTAAGTGTGTATTTTATTTTATTTATTTATTGTAGAGACAGAGCCTCACTTTATCACCCTTGGTAGAGTGCCATGGCATCACACAGCTCACAGCAAACTCCAACTCCTGGGCTTAGGCGATTCTCCTGCCTCAGCCTCCCGAGCAGCTGGGACTACAGGCACCCACCACAATGCCCGGCTATTTTTTTGTTGTAGTTTGGCCGGGGCCGGGTTTGAACCCACCACTCTCGGTATACGAGACCGGCGCCCTACCCACTGAGCCACAGGCTCCACCCATGTGTATTTTATTTTTTAATCAGTGAGTACAGAAGTGGTCACATTTCAAATTGAATTTAATGCTACAACAGAGTTGCTGCATGTATTTTAGTGAACCATTTCACCTTAAAAATAATTATTTATTGCTTTTGAATTCATACATACAAAGAAAATGAATTTACTTTTTATACTTATCCTACCTGAAGGCTGTTTTATTAAAGCCTCCTATTTGGAACACATTTTTTTTCCCCTCTAAAGTTTTACATAAATGACATTTTCCTGTGATAAAAAACTAAATAGATATAACTCTCTTTTTTTGTATCATACTTACTCTGATATGTTTAAAATAATTTTCGATTTTGTTTTAATTTTGAATACTCTATCAAAACATGATTTTTGGCACTGTGGCATTATAATTGAAAGTGTTAGTATCAAAATACTTAACATATACTAATACAGGATGTGGATAAATTCTCCATTTTAAAAATAATAATTTGGTTATTTTGTTTTACTTCTTAGTCAAGAGAACCTTGTGTCCTACTCAAAATAGACTCTATGAAAGGGTGAGATGCATGAACTACAGGCTCATTGGAGGCCTTGAATTGATTGAATGCTGATATTCCACCAATTATGCTTCTGGTTTTGGTTCTGTTTTATTCCTACTTATTATTATTCTCTTATCTTCCTTTGCTCATTTCTTAATTTTATAATTTCTCATTAATCTTCAGTATATTTGTTCCTAATTAATATGGTCATATCAAGTTAGCCAGTGTTTGGTGTATGCCCTATAAATAGTACCTTTTAACTAAAAAGGTGTAAGGAGATGTATGATATTACCAATTGTGCATTTCTAAATGAAAATTCTAGCAGTATTACAGAACAGGGCTCAGCAAACTTCCTCTATAAAGGCCAGACCCAGTAGTAAGTATTACTGGCTTTGCAGGCCAGTTTCTTTCACAATTACTCTGCTGCTATGGCATGAAAGTAGCCATAAACAACTCAAGAAAAGTTTATTTATAGACTCCGAAATTTGAGTTTCATATAAATTTCACATATCATTAAATGTTACTCATTTAAATTTTTTCAACCATTTGAAAATGAAAAACACTTAGCTTATGGGCCACATAAAAACAGGGAGCAGGCCAGATTCGGTTCACAGGCTGTAATATGTTGACCTCTTTTTGTAGAAGGTAGATGGGAGGCACAGAATAGACACAAGAAGAGAAAAAGGAAAAAGACGTAAAAAAAAATTAAAAAAAAAAAAAAAGGATTCTGAGCCCTTTTTTGAGTATGTTTGGGGTTAGTTCTGATTTATTATTGGTTGAAACTATTATTTGAGAACACCAGGGTAGCTAGTAATATGTTCTATCATCACTCATTTTTACTAATGGCAGTTTTCTTGGTTCAAGAGCTCTAGAAATGGAGTAAGGATGTTTGTGGCCTACTTTTGTAGAAGGGAATGAGAGATAGAGAAAAAAAGAATACAGAGGAGGAAATATATTTAGAAAAGTTTTAACTCTTAGAGTGGTATGTATTTTCTCAAATCGTTTTATAAATGAAATTAGTTGGAAGGGGAAAGCAGTAAACATGTTCATGTATATCTGTAGTAATCAGATATAAAAGATTAAATATTTAGCATAATAATATCTCTTCTTGCAAAATGCCTTTAGCTAAGTACATTTTCAATCAAAAGAATTGAGTTGTTGTTTCTAAGATCAGGCTCATTTAAAACTGTAGGCTGTCCTATACCTATGGTGCATATCACAAGGGTACAGGTCTAATCTATTAAGAATATAGTATAAATGTCTTAATGCAATAATTAAATGAGATGAAGGATGTATTAACTAGTTCGATATAAGCATTCCAAATTGTATATAAAATCATCACATTGTACCCCATAAATGCATTAATGTATACATGATCTAAGTGGTTATGACTTAATAAAAAAAAATAAAATAAAACTGTGGGGTGGATTTGAGAATAATCTAAATTTCCTAAGACCTGAAATTTTAGAATTGGAACTACCAATTAAGAATTAAATATCATGCTTATAGTAATTATATTAATTATATTAATAGCTACTGGACTAATAATACCAAGCTAATAATGTAATAAGTCTTAGTTTATTCTTACTCTTGAAGAAATGTTAGCTTATAGCACAATAAAAAAGTGTTGTTGTTTTTTTTAATTTTGAGAGAAATACAGTTTGTAAGCTATGATTACATTATTACTGAATTTGACAGTGCCTGCAATGATGAGATTTTCTTCCCTTCATTACTAAATATTATTATAGAAAAGTGTTTTTAATTATGTATATGTTTTATTCCTCAGGCCGAGTGAGAGCAAAGCTTTCAGCACCACTTGCTGGCATGGGCAATGCCAAGACTGATTCTAGAGGAAGAAGTCGAACAAAAATGGTGTCTCAGTCACAGCGTATGTATTGCTTATCAGTCCTCCTATGTTTGTCAATATGTTAGGATAAGTGTGTTGCTTGTATATTATTTATTGTATTAGGAGATTGACCAGTGGATAAAGACAAAGCTAATTTCAAAAAAGAGAAGCCACATACTGAGTTCTTGTTCTGTACTTTAGGTTCATCCTCACCTGACAAAAATGAAGGTATTTTTTTCAATGTTTTGGGTCAGTTGTTGTGCATGTTTTGAAATTTTTTGAGTGAGTGTTGTCTTGTCTTTGGTGTGTTATTAGGGCTGCATCATTAATATCTGCCACTTAGAAAGAAAAACTTCATCTGCTGAACAAATTTTTGCATGGAGGTATTTTAAGTAGTACACATCCTTAGCATTCAGGTTTTCACAGTGTACTTAGAAACTTGCAAATGTGGAAAATTGTGCTTCTTAGAAGCAAATAATTTCCATATGTTAGCATCAAAATCTGGTTGCAAGGCAGGGCTTGGTGGTTCACACCTATAATTCCAGTACTTTGGAAGGCCAAGGCAGGAGGACCATCTGGGGCAATATAAGGAGACATTGTCTCTCCAGAACAAAACAAGACAAAACAAAAATATTAAAAAAAAAATATTTTTTAAATGAGCTGGGTGTGGTGTCATGCGTCTTAAGTCCTAGCTGATTGGAAGGCTGAACCCAGGAGTTCAAGGTTACAGTGAGCTTTGATCATGCCACAGCAGTCCAACCTAGGTGATAGAATGAGACTCTGTATCTAAAAAAAAAAAGAAAAGAAAAAAAAAGGGGGGGGGAATCTAGTTACATCTTAGATTATGTTATTTAAGAACAGATATGTGGTATCTTCTTATGCTTCCCTTAATACATCAGATTACCTTATTTGGGGTTAGCATTTTTGGAAGGTATATACCAACTTATAGCGAGAAACAAATTGAAATCACCAATTCCATTATGTTTCTTGTTAAATTTAAGATATTATTGCTATTTCATTGGAAGCTGAGTTCCTCATAAGCACAGTTATTAAAAAGCATAATTTTGAAGTGTAGGTAAAGTGGATGATATATTTATACATGTTCCAGAATAGTGACACATGAAACTTCCAGCATTATTAATTTAAGACCATTTGTTCTCATTCCTTCTTTACTGAGATTTTCTTTAGTGCTTATTTCTAAAACCAAGAAATTTTTTTAGAGAATTGAGGGGGTTATGCTATATATTTGGCTATGAAATAGATTTAACTGGTTTCTGCTGTTTAGGTGATTTATTAGGATATGGATGTCTTATTAGTGGTTTCTTTTTCTCCTGACTCTTATATCTTGGAATCAGGGAAGAGAACTCGTCTTTCATGGGCTAGGGTGGTGATTACATAAGTCCTTCCTAGCAGATTCTTCTCTTTGCAAAGTCAAAAATCCAGGCAAAATAATGATAATGACACCCAACAAGAGTCCTAAAAATAAGAATCATTCAGTAAAATTAATTTTCAAATTGAGGATTATTTACAAATAAGAAAAATGGCAATGTTCTGTAGGCAAGGGCTTTTCTCTCAATCAAATAAGAAGTAGATCATATCACATTCTTCTCTGATCTTGTATATTTTTAGAGTAATTTTTAGAATAACTTAATCTTTAGCAATATATATAGTAGCATAGTGGTTAAAACCTGTGCTGCCCAAACCAGCATCAGCATCAGCGTCATCTAGGAGCTAGTCAGTAATGCAATCTCATGTGCCATCACAGATCTATCAAATCCAGTCTTTAACTAGATCACCAAGTGATTTGTGTCACAATGAAGTTTGAGAAATACATACTGGAAGACCAGATCATGGACTCAAGTCACACTGCCGGATTTGAATCCTGGCTCTTTTAGGTTATCTATTTAAAGTTACTGTACTTCTGTATATTCAGCTGTAAAATGAAGAGGATAATTAGCATCTACTTCATAGGATTGTTGTGAAGATTAAATGATATAGTATATTCAATACACTTAAAATAGGACATGGCCCAGAGTAAGCACTATATATGTTAGCGGATAAAATGGTCCTCATTATTGTTTTTACTCAAATGTCAACTGAATTTTATACTGCTATTGTATATTTCTGTACCTTCTTATTCTTATTGCCTTTAGGAAACAGAAATATGTAATGAAGTTAGAAAATTTAAAGCATAAAGATAAGAACCAGAAATTGTCCATGTTCAGGATCTGAGGATAAAACCTAATTGTAAGATATTAGTTCTTTTCTAAAATAATACTAAGGCTGATTTCAAGGCAAGAAGATCCGAAGGGCTTTTTAAAAAGCATATTACTTAAGGGACCTCCTTTTAGGCACATTATAACTAAAGATCACTTCACTAGAAAATAAAGTAATTTTTTTGCATTTGGTTTTCGTTTTGAAACCTGATACTCAAACCCGTCCTGAAATGTGAGAACACAAATAGACCTAGCAGGACTTTAATATCAGAAAACTTTCCCACTATAAAATCACATAGATTTCAAGGCATATGGAGGGGTTTGTGTTTGTTTGCTTGCTTATTTATTTGAATGACTATATGTTCCATTCCAAATTCTTTTGTAAAAAAATATATAATTTGTATGAAAGTTTCTTTTTTAGTATATTTGCACACAAGTATTACTGTGATCTCCATCTTCACTTTGTCATCAATTTTTCTAATTCATTAGGGTTTGCATGGTCTTGCCACATTTTTGTATCTCCATTTTGAAAAAAAAAAGTCTCTTGGATCACAGTGGGTATGTTCTGTTGGCTAACCAAAATAAACACAAGCAGACCTAATCGAGAGACTTCTAGATTGCATTTCTGAAAGAATTGTGTCTCCTTTTTTTGGTAGTGACTGGTTATGTACAAATAATTGTACAGCCTGTCAAAAAGTGCATCTCCATCCTCTCACCTTGCATTTTTTTTCTGTGCTTCTAAAGATGAAATTTGTAGCTTTATCGTGAATTTTTCTTCAGCTGTAAGATATTGTAGTTGTTCCTTGTGTGTACTTTTAAATTAAATGTTTAAATGATAAAAACTGAAACATTTAATTATTTCAATTTTGGACTATCAGTAGTAGAAAAGCTGAAGAATTTACATTTACTTTGCAATTTCATTTCATCTGCTTTGTACACGAATGTCTGATTTCAATTTATCAGCTATAAAAACGTTTAAATGTACTGCTTTTGTTATAGACATTTGTGCTTTTTGGGATATTTTCAAGTTTGCTTTTTTTTTGCTTTAGGGCTTTTTTTTTCCCTGAGAACTGACTAAAGCTTTCTTGTTTCCATCTGCCATCCATTTAAAAACTGCTCCTTCCCTCTTCTTGGATTATAATCCTTACCCCAATTCTGCCTTTACACTTGTTCAGGATCACAATCTGCTAATACCATTGGTGGTAAGAATCTGTAGACTTTATGTGTGCATCTATGGTTTGATCACTGATTTTCATTACAAAGAATGGGTTCTATTCAGCAGAAATTCTTAACATATAGTATTTTATTACTCTGTAGTCATTCGGGACAAAAATTACCATTTATGATTTTCCTTCTTTATTTTATTACCAACTAATTTTTTAATGGTGTTAAGTTGATACTACAGATACAAACATTTCAAAAAAGGAGCTTTAATCATGCTTTGCAATGCCATTAAAAATACAAAATGATACTTTGAAAATTGTAGGCAGCACAGGAGAAAATGGATATTCAATTTTAGGTTTTGCAAATTAGGGTGTTTTCTGGTAGCGTACTTTTCCCTGGATACATGCCCCTTTTCATCAACTCTGTGGTTTTTCCTAAAAGAAATAATTGGCCTTGGTGGCTCTTTATTGGGGAAGGATTCTTGGTATTTTCTTCTAAGTAGAAATTATTCCAAAATGAGTCATAGACATTGGAATTAACACACTCTTGATAGGGATCAGGAGTATTAAAGAAGAGAGAGTAATGATGAAGGCAGAATGAACAGTGTTAATTTTATTACCTAGGAGACAGCATGAATGAACATGTATAGAGTGAATTTACATAATTTTGATAAATTACATAAATCTTGAGTAGAAAGAGGAGTTACTCTCATTTCTAGACTGCATGTTTCCTATCTGCTGAATAGACCTACATTTCAAGGAATTCTCCAGTCTCCTACCAGCATTCCACCCCCCCCCCAAATTTATGTTGATTTTAACAGAATACCATATTGTATGTGCTCACTTCATTATTTATACTTTTTATATTGTTGCGCGTTTTCCCATAAAATAATCCATTGGCCTACCTTGCATTGTCAGTTTGTGGCATGTTGGGTGTTTGGATGTTTTGGTGTGTATGTATAGTTTAGACCCTGCATGGAGAAAACAAATGCCTTATGGGTATCCTTAAGGTTATAACTGAAGGAAACTGGATTCAAAGATTCTTCAGCTGAAACATCAAGACATACTCAAATGAGAGATCATTTTAAAGTAGACTTGAATAATTTTCCTCCCATATTTTAGAATTCTTTATACTTCAATAATAAATTTTCTTTAAGTCATTTGACCTGCGGGGAGGGGTGTTGAGGAAAGGGAAGGGAGTTGATGTGCTCTCACTGAATGGACACAGGGTGAGGGTGTCGGACACACCTTTTGTGTGTGGCACATAACCACAAGAGGGACTCAACCTAACAAAATAAAATATTTTGACCTAGTTGTTTGTACTCTTACATTAAACTGAAACAAATTTACTTTAAAAAAGAAATTTTAAAAAAAATAGTCATTTAACTTGATTTTTTTTTTAATTGAGAAGTGAATTTATTTCAAGTTAATGTGAAGAGTACAAACATAGAAACAACTGGGTCAAAATATTTGATTTTGGTAGGTAGAACCCTCTTGTGGTTATGTACCACACTCAAAAGGTATGCCAAACCTCCCACATGGTGCCCATTCAGTAAGAGCACCCCATCCCTTTCCCCCATTATCCTTCTCCCCAACTTGAATTGAAATGAGTTTTTCTCCTATGTGGGTATGCATTAGATCATCTATTTAATAATAAATTGTTGATTTCATTGGAAGTACTGCTTTGTTTTACAATACAGCTATCACCATTGGGAGAAAGGTTTTATTTTGTGTGCTGGTAAATTGCAGGTTGTACTCAGCAAGACAATACCCAGAAAACTGGAGCAGGAATCACAGATCAACACCTCATGGACCACATCCAGCCTGCCCTTGTTCATGATAAAAACAGGGAATTTCAAAGCTTTCACTTTTGAAACATACCAAGACTTGGCCAGTATTGCCTCAAGACAGAGCTGGCTAGAAGTAAAGTCACTTCCCACTTGAGAAAGGGAAGACATTCCCATATATTCACCTTAGTCCTCTTATTCCCTGCTCTACACTGAGAGCTTCTCCCTCTTTTGATATTCCATGCTCATCCCCATTGGCCTTTGAGTCTCTGTGGAAATAAAGCCTGATTGGGTAAGACTATACAGTGTGGGCATACCCAGGGAAGGAGATAGTTGATTTTTTATTTTATTTTTTTGCAGTTTTTGGCTGGGGCTGGGCTCAAACCCGCCACCTCCAGCATATGGGGCTGGCACCCTACTCCTTTGAGCCACAGGTGCCACCCCATGAAGATTTTTTTTTTTACTGTGTCACCCTGGGTAGAGTACTGTGGCATCACAGCTCACAGCAACCTCAAACTCTTTGGCTTGAGCAATTTCTTTGCCTCCCAAGTAGCTGGGACTACAGGCACCCGCCACTATGCCCAGCTATTTTGTTGTTGCTGCTATAGTTGTCATTGTTGTTTAGCAGGCCCAGGCTGGGTTCAAACCCGCCAGCCCCCGTGTATGTGGCAGGCACCAATGAGCTATGGTCGCCTCGCCATCATGATTTATTGTATTTAAGTCCAAGTTTAATTTTTCTATAATGTTTTCAGAATAGCATTAGATCGTATCTTGGAGTTACCTAGTCCATTTTCCTATCAAATGTGGACATAAACTGCTTTGACAGGGAAGCTCGTCCCCTTAAAATTTAGCTCATGCATTTCCAGCTTAAAATCATGTTTTTTAAACTTTTCTTTTTTTAACCTATGCCCTACTCTCGGAAAAGATTTTTGTATACCTACCCCCACCCTCATTTCTCTGACCACACCTCCTCTACCTTAACAAGACTGAAAATGGTTTAATGGTTTGGAAAAGATCTGACTTCTTTGATCTTACTCCTGTTCTACCCAGAAAATTACCACCCAAAAGCCCTTTGCTATTTGCTATTTGAAGGCAAATAGCGAAAAGAAGTTTCTTTTTTAGCTGTCCCAATTTTGCCAACATTTAAAATGTAATTTTCTAAAATTTACAAATATGCCTAGTAGCAAAATAGATAACTTTGCTATACCCATTCAGAGGAATCTCAGCAAACTTTTAAAATGAAGCAAATTATCATCTACTTAATAAAAATATTAGTAATGATAGAATTATTAAGGGGTTTTTTTTTCCATTTAAATTCAGTCATGTGTCATATAACATTTTGTTCACAAGCAGACCACATATATGGATGGTGGTCCTATAATATCGTAATACTGCATTTTTACTGCATTTCTTCTATGTTTAGATATAGTTAGGTACACAAGTACTTATTGTGGTTTAATAGCCTATAGTATTTCGGATAGTAACGTGTTGTATAAGTCTGTAGCCTAGGAACAGTAGGATATACCATACAGCTTAGGTGCATAAAGCTATGTTTTTGTATGTATACTCCATGACATTCATGTGATTACAAAATTCTGAGATTCCTCTGAATGGGTATAGCAAATTTATCTATTTAACTACTAGATGTATTTCTAAATTTTAGAAAATTATATTTCAAATGTTGACAAAAGCTATACCATCTAGGATTGTGTGAGTATACTCTGTGATATTCATGTGATGACAAAATCACCTAACAACCCATTTCTTAGTTGTATCCCTGTTGTTAAATGATGGGTGGTTGTATATATAGCCTTCTCACACATAGCATTTTAGTCATATGAAATGTATTGTCAGATAAATGATTTCTTTGGAAATCTTTTATGATGATATATTATTGGTGGTGTAAAAGTCATAATAGTGTTGTCCTTATTAAACATAGTATCTTATTACTCCCCCCCTGGGGGGGCGGAGCCCTGAAGATATGTTTTAGGTGATTTACTGTTCAGTGTTAGCATATATAGTATATTTTTCTACAAGTTAAAGTTATATATGAATCTTCTTCAGTCCATTTCCTTTGAACTTAGAACCTGCCATACTATCACAGTTTTCTCTGATATATTTCTTGAATTCTTTTCTTTTCAGTTCTCTTGGAGTTTACATTTTAACATTTGTATATGTGTTTGGTGTTCAGCTGGCAGCCGTTCTGGATCTCCAGGAAGAGTTCTTACCACAACAGCCCTCTCCACTGTGAGCTCTGGTGTTCAAAGAGTCCTGGTCAATTCAGCCTCGGCGCAGAAAAGAAGCAAGATACCACGGAGTCAGGGCTGTAGCAGAGAGGCTAGTCCATCTAGGCTTTCAGTGGGTAAGATGTTTTTTTGTGAGATTTATGCTCTTCTATTTGTTTTTAATATTTCAGGATTGGGTAGCATTTAAGACTTTGGAATATGAGTAGAAGAAAACAAAAATTCAACAGTTGAAATACAGGTTATGAATTGAATGAATATCTTATCTTAAAAGTATAGTTCATAGGTATTGCAAAAACTATATCTCATATTTTAAACAGCAAGGTTATTATGGAATTTACAACATATTTTTTATATATACACATAAATGTATACATGTGTTAGCTGCTTACATTTGACATTGGGATTGTAGTTCAGTCCTATTCAAATACTAATTAACTTTAGTTTTTTTTCTCTGTGTATTGACAAGGATACTTTAAATTTTGGGTAACAGAAGTTATAATTGAAGTCTTCTTAATAAAAGGGGACTTACTGGCTTTTGTAACTGGAAAGTTTGGAGATTATATATAGTCTTTGAGGTCTGTTTTCTTACTCTCCCTTCTTCCCTTTTTGCTTTATCATTCATGGTGTTGACTTTGTCCTTAGGATAGCTGCTACTTGATCTTTTATACCCAAAAGTCCCCTAAATACTTCAACGTGTTTGTTTCGTGACGAGACAAGAGTCTCACTTTGTAGCCCTTGGTAGAGTGCCGTGGCATCACAGCTCACAGCAATCTGAAACTCTTGGGCATAAGCAATTCTCTTGCCTCAGCCTCCCAGATAGCTGGGACTACAGGTGCCCGCCACAATGCCTGGCTATTTTTTTTGTTGTTGTTGTTGTAGTTGTCATTGTTGTTCGGCAGGCCCAGCCCTGGTTCAAACCCGCCAGACCTGGTGTGTGTGGCCGGTACCCCAGCTACTGAGCTACAGGCACCAAGCCTTCAATGTGTTTTAATCATTTGTTTTTCATTGTTTTATGTCTTTAGTAGATTTTGTAACTTTAAAGAATATACTTGTATTTATATTTCTTGTTCCATCAGCTTCAATCAATATCTTCCATACTTTTCCCTTTACCTTCTGCTATCTTAAATTTATCATTTTTATTCTCATGTTATTAATGTTTACACTTATGTTCTCATCTACATCCATAAGCAAGTCTTATGTATCTGTTCTATAAGTTGTCTTTCAAAGTTGAAAAGCTATAAATAACATTTACTGTGTTATGAGAAAATAAATGTTGTTTGCTGCCAACAGAGTGTGCTATGACCTCTTTTTTTTCACAAAGGTACACTGAATTTAACACTCTAATGTTAGGGACCACTTGAAAGAGAATGTTCCTATTATGCAGAAATGAATTATCTTTTCTTACAGTACTACCAGTTACTTAAAATTATGCCACATTTAGTTTGCTTTCTGTTTGGAAAATGATTAAGAATAATGTATAATTCTCATATCTCCTAGTATTGCTGCCTCTTCAATAATATTATTATATGGAGTTTCTTATTTTCTGGAGACTTCTTTCAGTATTCTGGATTGGTTGCTATCTGGGCCTCTTGCTCAGCTGTCATCTTGGGTGCCTCCCATTTTCTACTTCTTTGATACTCAATCTTTTTTTTTTAATTTACTCCTTTGCTTTGCTCATACACATTCTGAAATATGTTCCTTAGAAATTTTGTGTAGTAAGTCAAGTTTTTTTGAAGCATTATTTCTGTGTCTTTATTCATTAGGTAGCACAGATTCCTTTTAGACCAACAAATTTTGAATTAATGTCCTTAGTACCACTTTTCATTTATGTTTTGATAATTGGCCCAAAGAGCCTCTGAAGTTTTTTATCTAGGTTGATTCACTTCTGTTTATTTTCCAGATATTATATTTTAAGTTCTCTACTTCACTTTGAATCAGTTTTCACCCATTTTTGTTATTTATTTTTCTGTACTTGTATTTGTGGTTTTTTATTTGTAAGGAGTGAAAAAAACCTATGAAAATTGAAAACATTGGCTCATTTTTCCCTCTTTATCTTAAACTGAAAACTTAAGAATGGATATTATTATACATTAGTTTAATATTTGAAATGTATAGATTTTTTCCCCCTTTTAAAAACCTAAGATAGAAAAAAAGATAGAAGTCTTCATAGTTCATTCAACAAAGAGGAAAACTGGATTTTACTATGTTAATATAGTATTTTAAATCTTTTTATTTATAGCCTTTTTATTTTGGTAAAATATTATTTTACCTTCTAATCTTATATAAACTATAGAGTACCATACTTAAGAAATTTAAATTATTCCTGGTAATGCTTTATCTATAGTAATTTCAATCTTAGAAAAAAATCATTGACCAGTTTTTAGAAAAAGAAAATAAAAATTTTTTAAATACAAATTCTGTCTTCTGTTTTCTTCCTTGCTGTGCTGATGTTGCTTCATACCAGCCCGAAGCAGTCGTATTCCTCGACCAAGTGTGAGTCAAGGATGCAGCCGAGAAGCTAGTCGGGAGAGCAGCAGGGATACCAGTCCTGTTCGCTCTTTTCAGCCCCTTGGTACGTGTTGGGCAGGTGTGAGGTGTATTGCTTTCCCCTTCTGTTTTTAGCGAGCAATAAGTTCAAGATATGTAGCATTTAGCTTTTTATTGACTGTCTTTAAACCTATCTCTTTTCTGTCATTTTGAGGAAAGACTGAGAAGAAAAGTAGATTTCGGGGGAACTCCTTTGACTAGATTTACTTGTGTCAAATGAACAAGTTATTGTATTAAAGAATTGCCTTTATAAATCAAGTAAATGTTACATAGATTTAAACTTCAAAATATTGAATTCAAGATTTTTCTTAATAAACCAACAAAATTTAAAGATAAAATTTAAATATTTTTTCTCAAGTGAAATGTGGACAACTTAGTTTAGTAAAATAAATACTTCAGTCCTTTCAAGAAAAATATTGACATTTCAACTTAGATTATTTAATTAGGTTGCTAGAAAGAGTCCCCAAAAATAATATATAACTACTTATTATCCCAATGAGAGGGATTAACTTTTTTATAGTATTTTATAATTTAATAGTTATTTCCAGTGTATTATATTAGTTCATGTCACATCCCTGCTTCACAACCTGATTATAGAGATTGTATTATAAGCTTGATTATGATACTATATTTAGCCTCAATTATAAAAATATTAAAATCCTTATTATTGGCTTAGCGCCTATAGCTCAGCGGCTAGGGTGCCAGCCACATACAGCAGAGCTGGCAGGTTCGAATCCAGCCCCGGCCTGCCAAACAATGACAACTACAGCAACAAAATAGCCAGGTGTTGTGGCAGGTACCTGTAGTCCTAGCTGCTTGGGAGACTGAGGCAAGAGAATTGCTGAAGGCCAAGAGTTTGAGGTTGCTGTGAGCTGTGTTGCCACAGCACTTGTACCCAGGGCGACAGCTTAAGACTCTGTCGCAAAAAATAATTTTAATTAATTAAATCTTTATTAAATATTAGGATAACTGGAGAGGCACAATTTTTTACATGGAGAATCTTTGTAATTTGTACATGATCCTTCAGCATTTTAACTAGTACTTTGTTTATATTCACAAACCCATTTTAGATGTTTTTCTTTTGGCACAACATGGTATATACTATAATACTTAGAAATTTGCTCTTCAGACTCTGGATAGACATAGTTCTATTTGTTCTTTATTGGAATTCTTATTTCTTCAAATAGAAATACTAGCATAGAATTTCTAGTGATTAATTTCTTCTTCTCTGGGCCATTTGGCTCAAATATATCACTAGACTATCCTGTATTGAACTAGAAAATGCCCGTAAACTAGGGACATAGTTGTCCTATCCTTTGTTTGTGTACCAGCCACAGTGCCAAAAGTTTCCTTCTTTCCCTTCCCTCTGTGGGAAGGTGCTAAAGTATCATTAAGGCTGTGTATGGTAGATACTTTGCCAGAGATATTTGTAGTTCATATACAATCGAGTCTGTAGAGTGTGTGTGAATGTGCACATATACATATGTGGTACATCTTCATCCATATATGTTTAAAGAAATGAAAAAAATCCTATATTTGTTTAATAAAGTAAACATGCTACTTTGAATTGAGGGAAGTGGAGTAAATATGTATTGTTTAAAAACATATGTTCTAGGCTCAAATGGCCTGTGTTTATACACAGCTCTCTAATCTTTCTATACCCAGGTTTGCTCTTCTATAAAACAAGTTTCATAATGGTATGTACTTCTGAGGATTGTTTCAAAGACTCACAAAAAAAAGTGAAAGAAAAACTCACTCAGGGAAGTGATTGGCATACGTGAGCACTCACTTATCAAGTATGTCATTATGGTCATCATCACTGCTACCACTCACTATTGCCCCACCTCTTCCTCCTGAAGCTCTAATCATTTATCCTAGAAACAGTTTCATTATACGTTAATGGCTGGGACCTCAGTTTTTTTAATGCTATGACATCTCTGAATAATGCCGGTATCACAGAATTACTAGAAAACATATCCAGGAAAAACCAAAATGTGTTTCTGTACCATTCAAAACTACAATAGTCAGAGATTAGAGGAGATTTATAATACACTACTAATTAATTACTTTCAAATTAAACACTGTTAGTATGCCAATTTTTAAAACAATGTTGTCTAGTAACTATTTTTTTTAGATTCAGCTCAAAGCTTCCATTTAATAAATTACTTAAATTTTATTAAAGGAAGCAGTTTTCCTGATTCCCATGGAAGTTCCTATTTGTGCTAAAGATGATTAAACTTTTAGTCATATAGTTTTAGAAGGACTCAGTTATTTATAGCCCTTTTTTTTTAATACTGCATAGCAAACAACAGACTAACCTTATTTGTTTTGTAGGGATGAAGAGTAGCATTCCCAGAGATGAAGTTTTCCTCCCATTCCCATTTTTAGTTATATATGGCTGCATTCTGTGGTCCTTACTATATTTGTTTATCTGGTGGAATCCTCTTGTCACCTGTGACTTTGAATATTGCCATTCAGCATGTAAATCTCATAGCTTGTTGTGCATTCACATGTGTCACAGGCTATGCTTTATTATAATTTAAAATAATTTAGTTAGGGCCCTAAGACATCAGAAATAAATCAGAACTAAGCAAAGCTGAACTTTTCTGTAACTTGCGCATTTAGTTTTCATTTATTTCTGGAATGAAGTTTATTTTATTGGGTTTTTTTTTTATTTTGTTTCTTACAAAAACAAATCTTACATGTTAAGTCTGGTCACAGATAACTATTGATTCTATAAAGTTTTTCTAAGATTTTTATCTACTAGGCATTTCCACATTTGTTCAAATCTTTCTCACCATTATAAAAAGTATTTCTGTTAGGTACAATTAAAATTAGTTATGTGTTACTATATTTTACTAATAATGCCATTCACCTTTCAGGGCTGATTAAACATTTAATGCAGCATTTTCTTTAATACTTCTTTTTCTTAACTTTTTGCTCATTTTCCTTTTTATCAAGGCAGTCTTATAGGAAAGGAAAGAGTAACTCTTATAATAAAAAATATTTTAACTGTTCTAATTAGTATATCTGAAGAAGAAGAAATTTTAAAGTAAAAGTAATATTTTATGAAATATTAAAATGCATTTTTCCTGGATATTTATTTGTGAAAGAGATAGATTGGCTTTATGGCTATATGAAAATTAGGATTTTAAGGTCTAAAATGGAAAATAATGCTAATTTAGATTTTAGAGCAATATGAAGACATCACAACTTTTAGGCTCTTGGGTTAAATTATTCAAATGTGCCTTGCTATTAAATAACCTACTCCTGAATGCAGAATTTATCCTCTATGAGCTGTTATGGAGAATGTTTATGTTAACATAAATGACATGTATAATCTTTTGAACAGTATGAGTGTGGTAAATGTAGTGTTTATGAGTAGAGGACTTGAAAAAATATAGATACTGAGAAGTATCATTTATAAGTAGTGTGACTTTGACCAAATTACCTCTCTCTATACTTTAGTTTCCCCATCTGTTTTAGGTCATTTGGGCTGCTATAACAAAAATACCATAGTTAGGTACTTATAAATGACAGAAATTTATTTCTCATAGTTGTAGAGGCCAGGAAGTCCAACATAAAGGCACCAGCAGATCTGATGTCTGGTGAGGGCCCATTTCCTACTTCATAGGTTGTCCCTACATTTTAGAAAAAGCTAACTAGCTCTTTATAAAGGCACTAATCCCAATAATGAGGGCCTAATTGCCTCCAAAAGGCTGCACCTAATACCATCATCTTGAGGATTAGGATTTAGCATGTAAATGGGGTGGGGGACAAATACATAAATCACAGCACCACCTGTAATCTGGAATATTATTAACTGCCTCATTGGGTGCTAGAATTAAAGGCGATAAGATTATTATTAGTTATGAGTTACCATAGTGGTTTTTTTTTTTAACTATAATGTTTGGGTTTTTTGTTGTTGTTGTTTCATTCTTGTACTTTTGACATTTCCTTCCATTTAAATACTTTTTTGTCTTTTGTAGGCCTATGTCTGTCTACTTAGGTGTAAGATGTATTTGTGTGTCAGGGATGATGTTGCTAATGTTCAGTTGCCCTATTTGGCAATACTCTGATCATTATCTATTAAAAGTAACACCAGTGTTAACTAACTCTCCTTGCCTGACAGTAGTGCTGCCACTATTCCTTGTTTCTGTGGTAATAGATGAGGTTTGTATGGTCCTGTTATTCCAGCCTCCAGACACCATTCCAGATCAACTGGTGCCCTCTACGCCCCCGATGTGTATGGGGCCTCAGGTGAAGGATGAGTACATTTTCACTGTCATCTGGCATTCATCTCAGATTTGTGTCCTTTTTAGTTTCTATTGAATAATATTCATGTTTTAAAATTGATTTATTTTATTTACATTTGATTTGTTGAAGACTAAATTATTTGTGTGTGTTTTTTTCTTTTCCACCAAGTAACTTTTTCCCCTTCAGCAAGCTCATGAGCATTTTTCTTACTGGCAGATGGACATTTTTCTTTTGTATAACCTGTTATGTCATTTTTAAATATAGAATTGTTTTGTGTTCTCAGTTATGTACATCTTTTTAAATGTGTTTAAAAAAAAAAACCAAAATGGTGGATGAAGTGTTTTAATTGTAAATGATGGTATAGAAAGCAGTTGAGTGGGAGAACTCATCTCTGGTTTGTCTTTACATACCTCAGAACGTTGGGCACATAGTAGACACTTATCAAATGATTTGTCTTAGTTATATAATAGAATGAAACTAACCTATCTTAAAGAAGAAGGGATAATAATTAAAGCTTTTTTTCCTTGTAAATTTCCTATATGCCTTCATTGAACTCCCTAACCATAATTGGTTGAGGATGATCTTTATTCTGAGTTACTCTGTGGTTCAGCTGTAAGGATGAGATTTGTCTGAACTGGATTAATTAAAGCGCTATAAACATGCAAGCCCTTGGTCAACCAGCCATGCGTTCTTCTACCTTGTCATAAGTAACTACTATTCTTTAAATTTATTTTCCACACATTGTCAATAATTTTAATTGTCTTCTATGTTTATTTTACTGAAAATTAAATGTGCCCAGAAAATATAATACTGCTTTTAAAATGCTTTGCCCCATTGGTTTTTTTTCCCCTCTCTTAAAGGTCTTAAATTTCCCAACTTGACTCTATTATATTTATGACTCCTTCAAATCTATTTCCCTTCTTTTAATAAATTAGGTCCAGGGTATGGGATTAGCCAGTCAAGCCGACTGTCATCTTCTGTCAGTGCCATGCGAGTCCTGAACACAGGTTCTGACGTGGAAGAAGCAGTAGCAGATGCCTTGGTACTCCTCTCCATTTCTTTATCATTATAAATGTACTACTTATGAAACTAATGTATGAGTAATACAGTTCATGCATGTGGGAAAGGGGATGGGAAAATTCTTCTTAGTTATATCTAGGAAGATGAAACACGAACAGTGTATACAGCAATATAATTAATCCTTAATCTGTATTATTCAGAATTTTAAGCCCAGGCCAGTAATACTGATGGGATGTCAAGAATGTAAATATTCATGTCTTTAATATAGTAATTTGTTTTATGCACTATAGTATACCAAAGGTAAGAAGAGATTAGTATATAAACATACACTTACAAGCATGTAATTTCAAGGCTAGCATAACCTTGAGTATTTAGGGATTGTCTTAGTTGGGGTCAGATTTTGTGTAATCCTTTGTAGTTTTGTAAAATTTGTATTTTCTAAGCTGAAGAAAAGTACAGCCTCAATGCAAACTATGATGAAGATGTAATTCTATCTTATAATTAGGTATAATTCTTGGTTCTTTATACCTAACACAGCGAGATTTAAAAACATATCCTATGTGTAGATCCCAAAGGTCAAAAGAAAAAAACAAAACCTATTCTTAGCCAGGCACAGTGGCTTACACCTGTAATCCTACCATTTTGGGAGGCTGAGGTGAGAGGTTGCTTGAGGCCAGAATTTCAAGACTAGTCTCAGTAGAACTGAGTTCCTGTCTCTACAAAAAAAATTTAAAAATTAACCAGGCATGGTGTCACATCTCTGTATTTCCAGCTACTAAGGAGGCTGAGGCTGGAAGATAGCTTGAGCTCAGAAGTTAAAAGAGATTTCAGTGAACTGTAATAACACCACTGCACTCTAGTTGGTGTGACAGAGCAAGACTCAGTATAAAAAAAAGAAAATGTATTGATGATAGCTAAATATCTTCACATGTATAGTTCTGCTCTAACGATCTATGTGTGCTGAATTTTGTCTCTTTATCTCAGCCATTTGCTTATTTTTTTTATAAGTTAATATAACTGATCTAGGACTTTGTTCTCTTGGGCATGGAATATATTGATCACATCTTGTTCTGATGATATTAAATTGATCAGATGTTTTATATGGACTATTCCTCATCACTGTGTTTCTCAATGTTTTGAGATTTTTTTAATTGAAATATTTACCAGTTAAATTCTACTTATACAAATATTATAAATGGAGTGGATTATCCTTGAACTATTACTTATAATCCCAAAATGGTGAGTTTGAGTTAGATGAGAAGTATTTAGCCACCAAGGCTAAAATCTGAATCCCAATAATCTGTTTTAGTCTGCTTTCATTATTTGCATAGTGTAGATACTCCAGTTACAACTCTCAATTTTTAGGAAAAGCTTCGCAACTATTAAGCATGATTTGTATCTGGAGAGAATCATAGATATAAATTTAATTTTTGAAATGACAAAAGACTCCAAATAAGAAAAATATTTTAAGTTCTTTGGGGACTCTGTTTTATGAGAATATTTTTGTAGCTTAGACATATCTCTTTGAAGTAAAGGATGTTGACAAGATTAAAGATACAGCCTGTTAATAAGTAGTTCTTTTGTATTTATATGTTAAAACACTTTATGTTTCTTATCACGGTCATTGTTAATGCCTGTTTCATTGTGGTATTTAGCAAAATGTTCTTCATTATTTCAACTTTTCTCTTTAAAAATTTACTGCTCTCAGCTCTTAGGAGACATACGGACTAAGGTATAGATATTACTATTTTCTGACATCTTATGATACCATAAACTTTTTTTTTTCCTTCATCAGCTTAACAAGTGATGGTCGTTAAACTCTTAGACATACATCTGTTTTTCTATAAATATTATTATCAAGAGGGAGGTAACTGCTTGAATAGTGTCTTTGTGGGGGTGCTAGTCCTGGCTACTTCATACAAATAAGGTGAGGCTGTCCACGCTGACATCTGTAGCAAAATTGGTCTTGGAACCAACACGGAAATATCACAGTATTACCATTCTTGATTACTCTGGTATCTCTAAATCAATATAAGGTGTTTAGTGAGGGAAATATCACTATAAAACTATTTTAAGTTTAAATCGTATTTCTTTTAGATTTTGGAGATAACTTACTGTTACCTGAAATTTTTAAAAATTAATTGTACTTCATCTTCACCACTAGACAGCCAAAGTTCAGATATCAAATTACATAAAGATTTGTTTTTAACTCTTACAAGGAAATCTCAAATAAACCATTTGTTCTCTCATTTCACTTTTAATATTTTAAAATATTAGGTGTAATTGGCAGTTACATATATTAATAATAGTAAGCCATCGATATAAAGAAATCAAAGGAATATGCTTTCTAATATTTTTTGAAATAGATAATATAGACACATTGAGAAGAGACTAGTAAGCAAAATAGTTTTTCATTTTTTGTATTTTACTTCTTTAGGAGACATGAGGATGGGGAAAAAGAGAAGGAAAAGTGGCAAAAGAAGTGGTAGGGAAAGTAAGGGACTAGAGAAAAGAGAAGGTAGAGAAACAGGAAAAAATAGAACTTTATACATGGGAAACGTACATTTATCTAATCCATTGTACTCTTCCTTTAAAAAGGTAGTGTTAGCTCTGCACCTGTAGCTCAAGCAGCTAAGGCGCCAGCCACATGCACCAGAGCTGACGGGTTCAAATCCAGCCCAGGCCTGCCAAACAATGACAGTACAACCAAAAAATATCCAGGCATTGTGGTGGGCATCTGTAGTCCCACCTACTTGGGAGGCTGAGGCAAAAGAATCGCTTAAGCCCTGGAATTGGAGGTTTTTGTGAGCTGTGATGCTACAGCACTCTACTGAGGGCAACAGCTTGAGACTCTGTCTCCAAAAAATAAAAATAAAATGAAATGAAAAGGTAGTATTTTCTTCTTATTAACTCACTTTTGCTCATTTACATTCTAATAGTTCTTGGTTTTCCATGAAAAGGGAAAAGGAAAAAAATCCACCCTGTGAGCACTCCCCACTTTGTGTATCTGAACTTCTGTATGGTCTTATTCTGCTGCTGCCACTTACCTACTTAAAGAATATTTTACCTTCTACAAACTTCTGAAACATTTTCTGAAGAAAAACTAAGTGTTGACATTTTATTATTATAATGATTAGCAGCATGCTTTGTGCTGATTTTAAATTAGAGATCAATCTTTTTGAGGTCAGTAAAAATTACAAAATACCAGTATGTTCATTTGGCTACTGCTAATGTGATTCTTTATGTGTGACAGAAAAAACCTGCTCGAAGAAGATATGAATCATATGGAATGCATTCAGATGATGATGCCAACAGCGATGCATCTAGTGCTTGTTCGGAACGCTCCTATAGTTCTCGAAATGGTAGTATTCCTACATATATGAGGCAGACGGAAGATGTGGCAGAAGTCCTCAATAGATGTGCTAGTTCCAATTGGTCAGAAAGGAAGGAAGGCCTTCTGGGTCTGCAGAACTTGTTAAAAAATCAGAGAACACTAAGGTGAGATGCATTATCTTTTTTTTTTTTTTTTTTTAATTAAATAATAGCTGTGTACATTAATGCAATCATGGAGCACCATACGAGATGTATTATCTTAAAATATTTCACCATCAGTTTAGCACTTTTTGGCTTGAATTTGTGTCTGTAACACTTTAGAAACACATGAACAGACTTGCATAAATTCAAAAGGTTGCATCAAAGTGTTTTTCCCAAGCCTCAGTCCTTTAAGACCATTAGAGGTTACTACAAAATGTTTCAATTCACTTGCTCTATTTAACACAACAGTTTAAAAGGAAACATTTTATTCACAAATAGAAGGCAATAAAAGTGTTACTGATTCAAATACTAAATGATATAATGTGCACAACAATAAAGCTAACGGGTTTATAAAATTCATTTCTGCTAAATTTTTTAGCAAGAGGAATAAATATTTATGCTTATTTGGAAATGAAGGTATATTCTTAATATGCATCTAACATGTGACTCTTAAGTGTAAGATGAAGTCAAATTGGAGTGAATTTCTCTAAGGACAGAAGTTTATTTTGCATTTTGTTTCCTAATGACTTTAGCTTACTTTTTTCCCCCTTCATTCTTCATTGTCCTAATCTGTATAATATTTTAAACCTTTATAATCAACCCCTCTAAGAATCTAGCTTCAGATATTTCATTGATTTGATGTGTGGTGGAACGTATAAGGTTGCTTCCTGACTTGATACTTGTGAAATTAGAGATTTATGTATTTGCTGTGTATTTATTTTAGGAAGTATTAGAACTAAATATTTTACAATATTTATTTATGTGCTACTTAATATATGTTTGTGTGTATATAACACATACTTTATGAATCACTACAATAAATAATTATAATATTGTTCTCAGCCCATCAAGATTAGGTTCAGTATATCATTTTAAATGGCAAGGGAGTAGGTGTAGTTTAGAAAGATTTTAGCCCCTAATGGCAAAATTTTAAAAACCATCTTAGCACTTTAAAAGGATAAGACTCATGTTTTGGGAATCCCATACCTTATACGTGCCATGCTGTATTAAAGAAATATAACTATATTTATTTTCACAAATTTTAACCTTTAAGCTAAGGTAGATTACAACAGAATTGTTGTTGAATTTGATAACTTTGTATTTATCCTTGACTAGTAAATCCCATACATTTCTCAATTTTAAAGATTAATCTTTTTTACTTTTTTTTTGTTGTTGTTAAGAAACTTAATTCTATATAAGATCACTTTTATATGATTTCTATAGGAAGATATTAATTAGCCACTTTATATCTTGGCAGTCGAGTTGAACTGAAAAGATTATGTGAAATTTTCACAAGAATGTTTGCTGATCCTCATGGCAAGGTATGTTTTAACATTTCAGATAATTTGCTCCGATAGGGTATCATTAGTGCCTTACCCATAAAAAAAGTAAAATAATAGCAGAAAACTATAAGCCATTTTTTACTTATTATTATCTCAAAATTGTAGTAATATTTTCAAACATAATGAAAATTAAGTATTTAATATCATACATAATTTAGAAATTATTCTCTGTTAATCATTTGAGCTTCTCTAGTGAAATATTGTGTGAGTGAAAACTGAAAGGGGTATAGTTACAAGAACAACTAAATTATAATTTAGTCAACTTGGTGTATTTTGTATTACCAATAATGGTTACTATTTGTAAAAGATATAATTGGGATAAATTGAAAAAGTTTCTGACATTTTGTTTTCTTCTGTGATTAATTACTGCATTAAGTAAATTTATTCCTATTAATATTTTGAAAGAATAATTTTGTCAAAAAGAGTTATTGTTAAGTAACACAAAGACAACAAAATATAGTTTTAGCCATAGTTTGGCAGTAATATAAAAGAAGAAACATTTCATACATTAAAATAGTTCATAAAAATTTCCAGAACTTTGCTCAAGTTTTAATATTAATTAAAATGTACTTAATTAAGTAATCATGCATAATCTGCATGTATAATGTGAAATTGGGGTTTACATGCACAGTACTACTTAAAAATATGGTCTTTAGTTCTGTTTCCAGCAGTGTGTTTGATAATGATGAAACCTTACATATCTTCCTTTAGGGCTCCAAGTGTCTGCAGAAGACTTTATAGTCTAAGTGAAAAGGAGATGTGACAAGGAAATTATAAGAAAAATATTAGTGAACCTCACTTTACTGTTTTGTTTTGTTTGTTTTTGGTTTCTTTTTTGTTTGTTTGTTTTTTGTTTTTGTCTTCACTTTATTGTCACAATCTCATTTTCATTTTTTCTATTTTTGATATTTTCTTTACTTGCAACAGTATTTAAAAATATTACTATTCCATTTTAGAAATAAATCCACCTAAATATTTAAACCAGTGAAGTATACATATAATTTAAATAAATTGCTGATACTTTAAAACTGTATTTTACAAAAATTACTCTCTGTTAGAAGGTATATTTATTTTATCCAATGATAAAAGATCTCATTAAAAGATAAAGATGAAAATACATTTGGTAAGCAGTTTGCTAAAATTTTTTTAAGTTTATAACTTTTAAACTGAATGTGTAGATAACTGTACATTTCATATTGATATTGCTACCACTGGTTACAGCCACAGGTCTTGCTTTAATGCAGAATTTCTATAAATTCAGAACAAATTAACTTTTTAAAAATTTTAAAACTCTATACATTCAGAGAAACTTCTCTAGGAACAAACTATAGCAATGATCCCTGAAAGTATAGTCTTGAACAAATTAACTTTTTGTATTTTTAGTTCACAATGTAAGCCAAAAGACAAGATAGTTATTTAGGTGAGCTTGTTTTATTAAATGACATTTTAATGAATAGTCTATTCAACTTTGAAAAATATAGTTATTAGTGATCTTCAATAACGCTTCCCTACTGAAAGATACAAGACCAGGGCTATGTTAGTTCTTGAAGTCACACTTTTTTACTTTTTCTTATGGCAATAATCCAATTTGGTTGGATCTCATATCTATGCAGTAATAAAGAGAAACAGTTTTTAAAAGATCAAATAGAAGGGGCAGCCAGCACCTGTGGCTCAAAGGAGTGGGCATGGGCTCCATATGCCAGAGGTGGAGGGTTCAAGCCCAGCCTGGCCAAAAAAAACCAAACAAAAAGATAGTGGGCAGCGCCTGTGGCTCAGAGGAGTAGGGCGCCAGCCCCATATGCTGGAGGTGGCAGCTTCAAACTCAGCCCTGGCCAAAATCTGCAAAAAAAAAATTGAATAGAAAACTGATAAAGGAACTTAACTGAGCACAAATGTTTGGTCTTCCCTAATTGATAATGGACAGCTAGTTACAATTCTCTCAAAAGTTAAGTCAGAAAAGTGACTTTTTGGGTTTTCTTTTTAGAGCCTTATAACAAACATAAAGTTCTTATTGACTCATCTAGTTTGGTTTGGGGTTTGGTCATTTCAGTGAAGACAATGTAATGGGCTTTTGTTTGGTGATTGTTCATCAGAGGTTCTGCCAGTAACAAATCCATTAAGAATAAGCTGGGCATGTCACCATACTGTTCCAAGTTTACAATGTCTTAGTGTTTGATTTGAATTTTTGTTTTGTATCCTGATGTTATTAAAATAGCAGCTATGCCTCTTATTATTTAATATATTTTTATAGAGAACCATCTTCAGGATCAAGCAACTCCTTTTGATCTTTTCTTTCCAAGTGTAATTTTGTTCTGTATTAGGGGTCAGCCATTATTTTCTATAAATAATGTGACTTTTAAGGCCGTAATGGTCTCTGTCCCACCTACTCAATTTTATCCTCACAGCACTAAGGCATTCATAATGGCAACATATAAACAAATGAATATTGCTGGGTTGCAATACAACTTTATCATTGAACATTATTTATGATATTACTTAACTATATCAAAATCCCACTTTGTACATAAACTAAAATTCAGCTAAAGATTTAAATCCAGTCTGGTATATGTGAATGTTCATATAATTTTTTTTTTGAGACAGAGTCTCACTCTATTGCCCGGGGTAGAGTGCCGTGGCATCATAGCAATGGCAACCTCAAACTCTCAGGCTCAAGAGATCCTCTTGCCTTGGCCTAGTGAGTAGCTGGGGTATAGGTGCCAGCTACAACACCTGTCTGATTTTTCTATTTTTAATAGAGACGGGGTCTCACTCTCCCTCAGGCTGGTCTCGAACTCCTGAGCTCAAGCAGACCACCTGCCTGGGCCTCCTAGAGTGCTAGGATTAATGTTCATTTGTCACTAAATAGTCTTTTGATAGTTTTTAAAATTATAAAACCTACTCTTAGCTTGCAGGCCATAATTTACTGATCCCTATTCTATTTGATAAACTCTTTTGACAGTGAAATAGAAGCATGTTCAGAAGCCTATACTCTAACAGCTCATGTCACTGTTTGAAGGTTAGGAACTATTGAAGAGAAACAATGTACTCTGGCACCTGCTAGGTGAAATCACACAGTCCCTATCTTTTCCTGCCAGCCTGTGTATCTGATTTTGTGATTTTTGTCTAAGTTTCTCAATGCTGGTTGGTAATCCTCCTCTCAGTTTTCTCTCCTTTCCCAAATGGAGACTGTATCAAATATTCTGTGTGCTCAAAACTCTAGCCTTGTTCACCTCTTTCCCTATCTCATGCCCAAAATATGTCCTAGTCTCTTACCTTACCCAGAACATGGAACCCAGGAAGAACTCCCATTTCCTGCCTCCAACCAGCAAGCTGAACTGCATATAAAGCCATTCACTCTTTCTACTTGCCCTCCTGTTGAGTTGTAGCTGTGCTGTTAGATATATAAATCCTGTATTGTATCTCTTGCTAACATGGTCCCGTCTGCTTGGTTATCCACGGATTTCTTATAAATTCCAATTTGTTGATTTCCTTATTTTGTTTTCCAGCTTTGTTGTGAGTTTATTCATGATGCCTGTTATATCATTTTAAGGAATATGGTATGGGCTAGGAGGAATGGTGTGTTTTCTGTTCTGCCTAATCCAGTCTTCTTTGTGCCATTTATTTCACCTTTTAGGTACCAGTTTCTTTGCTTATTTTCCTAATGTTGATGCTGTATAGAGTGTTGCCTTCGTTGCTCTTCTTTAGTGAGTTACCTTATCTTGAACCTTCAGTTACCTGCTTTATCCTAAAAGGTACCAAATAGGTATTTCCAGCCTGTATTTTTCTCTTACACTTATTTAAATGATCATATACCTATTGGTTACCTTTAGTGTCAAAACTACTCTTCCTCCTACGTTCCTTTATCTTGTTTAATGATACCACCATCCCTTGGTTGCTCTAGTGAAGAATTTTGGCATTATTATAGAAATTTCACTCAATGCTGTTGATTCAGCCTTCTGAATATCTCTCCATTCTCATTACTAATTCATGGCACAACTCTCTCATTGTACCCCACACACACACTCCTTCCATCTCTAAATTCTCCTTCACATTGATTCCTTGATTCATCTTTCTAAAAGGTAAATCTTCTCTACTAGTGAATCCTTCTGTGATTGCTCATTTGACCCCAAGAAAATGTCCAAACAAAGCCTATCATTTTTCCTTGTTATTCCCTCCTCCCTCTCAACCTAGCCTGAATTAAGTTAATTTCCCCTCATGTGCCATGCACTTTTCCTTAGAGCCTTGAAATATGCTATCAGGGATACTTCCCTTTCTTCCTCAACTCAGCATTCTTGGACCTCTGCTTGGGTAGCACATCTTTTTGAAGCCTGGATTAAATCTTCACTCTGAAGATCTCCACTTGGAGTCACTTACCTATACTCTATCCTGAAAACTCACAGGACAGAAACTGTATAAAACTTTGCTCCTAGAAGGGAGATATTTCATACCATGACCATTGGATTGAGTGGATTTTCTTATGTTCTTTTAAGTTAAAGTTAGCATTTCAGTCTCTATGTTAACAGATTCTGGGTAGTAGCCGGTTTCCTTGATAAAGTTCTTGCCACTTTTGCCCAACATGGTTGTGTCTACCTATTGTCCGCAGCTGAAACAAGACATTTAGACAACTGGGTTGTGAGCAGCAGCCCATATCCTTTAAGTTTTGACCACCTTCTCCAGTTCCCAGAATGTTTCCTTCTTATGTTTTTTAGAGAAGGAAGATTTTTTATTTTGACTGTTTACAGACTGTATTTTTTCCCCAAATGTAAGCAGCATTAGTTGCCATTTTTTCCTCAGATGTAAACAGTATCAGATGCCAAAAGCTATCTTTGAAAAGAGGTACCTACACTGAAATGCATACTTTGAATTTGGTGATTTATTTTATCTTAAATTCCTTTGGGTAGGAATTTAATCTGTGCCTACTAAAATGGAGCATAATTGAATACCCTACCTAGAAGCTTGCATATGGTCTACTGACAAGTGTCTAGGCCAGTGGTTCTCAACCTTCCTAATGCCACAGCTCTTTAATACAGTTCCTGTGGGTCACGACCCACAGGTTGAGAACCGCTGGTCTACGCTGGTCTAGGCAACTCAGCTGCCTGTAGTCGTTGTATCAAGAGACCTTAACACACATCTGGGAAAAATAAATCGTTAGTTACTTTTTGCCTCCAAAAAACAGTAATGTTCCAAACTTTACAAAAGTAATTTGACTTGAGAAAGTATTACTTCTGAGGGGAAAAAAAATAGAAAAAAGAAAGGGGGAAAAAATTCTAGGTACTGTGGTTTAGAACCAAATGTTAGCTCTGTTCAGAAATAGGAGTTATAGCTGGGTGTTGAGGTGGGTGCCTGTAGTCCCAGCTACTTGGGAGGCTGAGGCAAGAGAATCACTTAAGCCCAAGAGTTTGAGGTTGCTGTGAGTTGTGATGCCATGGCATTGTACCCAGAGTGATAGCTTGAGACTCTGTCTAAAAAAAAAAAAAAAAAAAATAGGAGTTAGTGCCTGTTATTCTTGGCTGCTTTCCAGAAGTTGAGCCTCAAGGATAGTGGAGTCTTGAAAAGAAGGGTTTTTGTTTTTATTTTTAAATTTTCTTGGTAAGGAAAAAGGTGAAAGAGAAACACTAGAAAATCATATATTCTTCTCCCATACTATTCATTTGACTCTTACTTTAAAAACTATTTTGAGTTTATCATAAAACTTTGAAAAACATTTGTCACTTTTATTTTCTAAGTGTTTTTCTTCCATACAGGAACTTTGCATTGATGGCGACTAATTTGTGTGTTTTTCTTTTTTTTCTTTTTTTCTTTTTGCATGCTGTCCCCTATGTTGGAACTCTCAATAGAGAGTAAGTTGGTTCAATATTTGTTGGAAACCTAACTTTACTGCATGACTGTGAAATTAACCCTTTTTCTCTATTTTTCTCTCCCAAAGAGTTCATGCAGTGTTGGACCCTTTGCAATCCACGAAGTGCTATTTGCAGTTATGCAAACTGTCATTCTGTTTGGAGATGTGCTTTTTAATCTACTAATTAATCTAATTTGATTATGTTCTTCTGTATTTGATGACTGGCACACCTAAGCTGTAAGGGAGGGTTAAGAAACAGCTGCTTCAATTATAATAGCTTAAATATTTAATTCTTTCCCAACAAATTACTGTTGTGAGATATGTTGATTCCATTGAAAGTTGCTTCTACTGAATTATTTTTAAATGATTCCCAAGTTTCACAATTATTAAAAAAATTTAGCGCCTACCTTCCTACTTGTACTTTCCCATTCTATTAATGTCATTCTATAAAAGCAAATAGGGTAAGTTACAGATCAGTGGTTCTCAACTTTCTCTTCTGAAATAAAATGGTTATCACTAGTGTTATCCTAGAATTATATTAGCATATCCACTTTCCATTTTCTTTAATCATAGGTGAGGAAGCCTTACTGATAATATAGTCAAATAACATATATTTTGTATGTTATATGTATTATACACTGTTTTTTTACAATAAAGTCAGCTAGAGATAATAAAATGTTATTAAGACAATATGACAATATATTTACTATTCTTTAATTAGAACTGAATCATCATACAGGTCTTCATTTTTGTCATCTTCACGTTGAGTAGGCAGAGGAGAAGGAAGAAGAGGAATTGGTCTTGCTGTCTCGGGGGTGGCAGAGATGAAATAAAATCCACATACATAGTATAAATGGACCCACACAGTTCAAACTTGTGTTGTTCAAGGGTCATCTATATGATCGTTTAGTAAGTACCATTGATAGGATATAAGTATTTTTGAAAGATAATAGTACAATTCTATATGTTGAGTACAATAAATAGCGCGTCTACATTTTCATTCAGCTATTCACATTATGTCTAACCAAATTAGGGTACTTAGAGAAATCTTCTTAAAGAAAATTTCAGTTCAGATCTTGACAGGAACATAAGCTTTGGATATGCCAGCATGAGAAGAAAGGGCCTCCTGGAGATGGTAGCATGAGTCCAGAAAAAGAAGGGAGATGTCAGAGAGTTTATAGGAAATAAAATAAGTTAATCTTGGATAGAATGAAAGAAAGGTCTTCCCTTGCATTGAATAAAAAGGGTTGGCTACTGATTATAGGGTAAATTTTCACTTAAGAGAAAATTCCTTTTTTTTTTTTTTTTTTTTTTTTTTTGCAGTTTTTGGCCAGGGCTGGGTTTGAACCCGCCACCTCTGGCATATGGGACCGGTGCTCCACTCCTTTGAGCCACAGACGCTGCCCAAGAAAATTCTTAAATTCATTGAACAACTTTTTCTTTTGTCCTCAGCCTCTGATAACTTTGAGTGTTGTTCTAATTATTGATACAAGACTATTTTTAAATATATTCATTATTCTCAAATGCTATGTTCCAGATGGGAAGATAGTATTAATAGAAAAAAAGTTAAATACTATCACAAATAGCTAGTCCCATTGTTAGTTCCAAGTCCAGAAAATCAGTGGCTATTCTATTATTTAAAGTAGTCCAAGAAGCTTCTTGGCTGAGACTTGAGCAGCATCACATACTGTGTGTGTAAATGAATGGAGTAGTGGTGTGGTAGGAAATCAAGGAGGTATGTGAGGTATGTTTCCAGATAGTCCAAGATCAGTTTGGAGTTAGTTTCTTAAGGATTTGAGGTATTATCTTATAGACAGTGATGACAGTAAAGGATTTTATCTCTGTCAAGAAAGCTGTGCCACAGTCTGATGGTGAAAAAGACATATGAGTTGGCAAATGATAGCCTGCAGGCCAAATTTGATCTACTGCCTGTTTTTATAAATACAGTTATGTTGGAGCATAGCCATGATCATTTTTTCATGCAGTATCTAAGGCTGTGCTGCAAGGGCAAAGCTGAGTAGTTCCAATAGAGATTACGTGGCTTGCAAAGCCTGTGATATTTACTATCTGTCATGTTACAGAAATAGTTTGCTGACCCCCTATACCGGTATGCAAGAAATATAAAGACTAAAGTCAGGCTACTACAGAAATCCAGACCTTGGGTCAGAAAGTTTTAGTGCTTATAAGGATAGTATGATAAACAGATTTTGGGAAGGCTAAAAGCTATTTTAGAGATTCCAGTGTTTCATAGGATAGATCAGAGAGACCTTGTCAAAGAGATCACACTTATGAGGAAAAGAGAATCAAGATAAAGACATTTAGGATGCAAAAGGAGAATTGCTGAGAAACAGAAAAGAGTGAAATAATAAGAGGAAGGCAGTGTCAAGCTACAGAATAGCCAAACATACTTAGGAAAAAGCTATTACATGCCACAATTAGAAGATAATTGGTAGGAGCACTAAGATGGAAACTGATGCACCTGTAAGCAGAGTAGAAAATAACAGTAAAGATACCAGTAATAAAAGAGTAACGTTAGAGACCATGAGTACAGACTAGAGAGATTAGCCTTAAAATGAATAAAATCACTTCTTTCTTGGAGAAATGATTATCAGAAGGATAGGAATAGAGGAAATCGAAGTGAGAGTAAAGTCATTGGAGAATTAAATGTGGAATGACAGTAAAGTAGATGAAGTGAGTCATACAGTAATAGAGTTGGTAAAACACAACTGAAAGTGACTTCGCTTCAAGTCCTGGCCTACCTATTAACCAGCTGTGAACTATTGGGCAAGTCACTTAATTTTCTGGTTCTCTGTTTCCTTATCCATAAAATAGAAGAGTTAACTTAGGCATTCTAATGTGTATTATTTTAAGAGTGGATTTTCGTATGGGAAATAGTTGGAATCTTCAGGACAGGCAAGAGTTGAAATTAGGGTGAAAATAAACTAAAGAATGAGAGTAGAGGTGCTAATAAGCCAGGTGTGGGGGAGAGGCAGGAAACCATGGTTTGAGTTTGCCTATTTCTGGGCTGTAAATACTCCTAAACCATGGCTGATTTTAAGCTACCAACCACCTCACAAAAATTCTGAATATTTAATAATCAACTCTTGATGCAGGTACAAACTGACTCCAACACAACAATGACAGATTTTCCAGGTAGCAGTAAGAATACCTTTGAGATTTGCTTACTTGTCATAGACTAGGTCTAGTGAAATTCCTTCACAGTATCCTGAGCACCAAGGAGAGGGCCGTAGACGGTTAAACAAAACAGTCAGCCAAGTTAGGAATATGAGAGAAGCCAAGTTTGAGGGTGGTTAGAAAGGAGAAGAGAATCTAAAGGAATCTACATTGTGAATTAGAACAGTCTTGAGGAAGACCCTGCCTGAGGACCAGGAGTATTAGAAAATTTAAAGTAGTCATAGTTTCTGCTTTTACAATATAGAACTTAAGCAAATCACTAAAATATATTTTTTGGTTTTGTTTTGTTTTTGAGACAGAGTCTCACTTGACGTCTTAGCTCACGGCAACCTCAAACTCTTGGTTTCAGGTGATCCTCTTGCCTCAGCCTCCCAAGTAGCTACGACTACAGGCACCCACCACAACGCCCAGCTATTTTTTAGAGACGAGTGTCTCACTCTGGCTTAGGCTGGTCTCAAACCTGTGAGCTCAGGCAGTCTACCTGCCTCAGCCTCCCAAGTGCTGGGATTACAGGCGTGAGCCACTGCACCTGGCCTGTGTTTTTTTGTTTTTATCTCAGATTCAAATATTAAAACTTAGTTGTAATTCTGATTGAGAAAAATCCTTCATTTCTTACATAAGAGAAAAACAATTCATCTTATAACTGTATAAGGGAAATTCAAGAAATAAAATATACATTGAAAGCAAAAACCTCAATTCTCAAGTTAGCACAGCTGACTTTTGAGATTATTAGCTATTTTTAAAAGTATGGTATTTATCTATGAGATTATAATTTGTCTCATAATATGGTATGGTTGACAGTTTTAAAGAGGCTTTTACTTTTTACCTAGAAATAAATTTTAATTGTCCAGTATGGTGTTGAATTTCTACTTGTAAAGACATACCTTATTATAGGTCATGTATTTTAATACAATATATTATTTATGACCATGAGCTTCCTTTCATAAAAATTTTTTTCATCTTAAAAAAACTTTTAAGCTAGTGGATTAATATTACAACCAAGTATAAGATTCATCAGAAGAAATGGGGACTAATATGCCATCCAGGACCTTTTTTTTTAAGTCACTGAAATTTAGATGTAGATGTTTACCATGGGCTTATTTTATTTTAGATATAGTTGTAGCTATCCCAGATCATTTAAAATTATTTTGGGGGCAGTTTTAGTAAATAAGATATCTCATACCAAAATATTTGTGACAGTTGTCATTTTGAGAAATCTGAGGATTCTCTGATTATCCCATTATGCCAGATAAATTTTATACTCTTAAAGTAACTCTCAGTATAGTGGTCCTGTGGTTTATTAAGTGCCACTCTTCCAAAATGCTGAAGAGTCAATGAGACTATACATAGTTATTTCTCTCTAGTTTACATAGAGTGGATTTCATTTTAACCAGTTTGAGCTGTGGCATCATTGATAACATTAGGTGTGCCAGCCATTATGGCCAAACTTTCTTTACCAAGTGATGCTGCATGGAATAGCTAATTGTCGAACTTCTGCAGAAGTTGGATAACAGTTGAAATGTACTCTTGTATCACAGAGTCCAATGAAAAGCAAGAGAGATTGTTTTTCCGCTTGGCTGCCAATCGCTGTGCCTCTGACTCCTGTATTCCTTTCTATTTTAGTTTTGAATTGAGCATAGAGGTCAATATTTCCTTCTTTTTTCTCCCCCTTTTATCCCCCTTTATCAACTTTAGGTGTTCAGCATGTTTTTGGAGACTCTAGTGGATTTCATACAAGTCCACAAAGATGATCTTCAAGATTGGTTGTTTGTACTGCTGACACAACTACTAAAAAAAATGGGTGCTGATTTGCTTGGATCCGTTCAGGCAAAAGTTCAGAAAGCCCTTGATATTACAAGGTAAAATGTTTCTCACATTATTTCAAGTTTACCTGATAGTAATTAGGAGTATTTAGTTTTCTGTATTAAAAGTTCAGATTTCTTAAATCCTTTTAAACAATTTAGACTGTATGGACTCTATTTGAAAATTATTCCTTATAGGCTATTCACTTTTTATGTTTAGTACAATATTGCTCTTTACATCAAACTGTCCATTTCTTTTGTAAAAATTTTATTAATATTGGTTGAATTCAAAGTGGTGTTTTATATTAACTAAGCTATATCTACAAAATAAGGTTGAAGATTTTATTCTATTCGATGTAAAAATAAAATTATTTTCTATGTTTTGAGAGACTGTTTTACTATACATTTAAATATTCAAAATCTCTTTTTAGAAGATTTTGAACCAATGATATATTTTTACTTTCTTGTATAGATTGTTGAAGTGACTTATTTCAAATACCCATTTACTAAGTTGAGGTGAGTCTAGAATTCAGATTTTAGGTGTGGGGAAACATTTCTAAGAATGTTGAACTTTTTACTGAATATGTTTTTCTAAATATCAAATAAATCTGTAGTAAAGGCAAGGTAGACTATAATTGATTAACCCTGTCGTGGGTATAAATTCAAATGTTCATGTTCTTCTGGGAATGCTTTTATTATATACTCTTATCATATAAACTACACCATTTACAGATAACTATTTCATGCATGCTGTTTGAATATGTTTTGCTATTAAACATAATCTTTTTACTATTTCATGCCTGCTTGTTGACTTAATTTTTTGTTTTGTTTTGCTTTGCTTTTATTTCAGAGAATCTTTTCCAAATGATCTTCAGTTCAATATTCTAATGAGATTTACGGTTGATCAGACTCAAACACCAAGCTTGAAGGTAAAAATTTGAGTTCTTTTAAAGTCATTGTAAAGGAATTGAAATATTCTATTAATAAAGTTATTTTGATATTTGTATTTCTGTCACATGAGAAGCTGTTCAATCTGTGGGTTTTGTTTTTATAAACTTTCAGACAATCAAGCCAGCATTTCGGGACCAGCTTCACTCTTTTTGGAGCTATAAGGTTTTTTTTGTTTTTGTTCATCTGCATTGTTTCTTTCTTAACTCTTTCTGCAGTGTTTCAGATAATGTTTGTATGCATCCACATTCAACTACTAACCTTTGTAAGCCTTTTACGCATGCATATATTTTATTTCAAATATTATTTAAATGTTAGACTTTCTTCTGGAGAAATTTAATGGGGATACACATTAAGAATGCATCACAAGTATGGCCATCTAACCCTGAGCTGGTAATGCAAACTTGCTCTATGAAGTCTTACCTAATTCTATGTTTGTGATTTCCCAATACTTTTTTTTTGTTTTTAGTTTTAGGAGTTTTTAATAGGTCTTTTAGGTAAAATGTCAGTTTTGGCTATGTATATATTTTAGTAAGCAAAATTTTTTAAGTTTAATCTCAGTGCTTATTGTTCAGTTCTTTGTAACTGACATAGTAACTTTCTTGGTTTTTGCAATGTGATATTTCTGAATGTGCATAAAATTTGGAAATAGGATTAACTTTCTGAATTGTTACTTGCACACATTTTCTAGCTAATATGAAAACTGGGTGGATTTCAATTTGTGATTTTAAATGATTATTAAATTTAACATAAAGAAAAAACAATTTAATATATAATAAAGGAAAAGCCCCTGAATTGTTTACTAAAGATGTTTTATAGTGAGTTTTATTAAATTAGATTAAAGTCAGGGAAATAACAAGCATATGTGCTTATGTAAGTCCTATAGTTTTCTGCTCTCTTCTGCACGAAATATATTTCCATAAGCATTACTGCCCAGGATTAATTTTTCTCTTACGTTTTTAAATGCAGTTGTGCCTCAGAGTCACAATTATGTTTGTCTTCAGGATTGACTTTTATTCAATGTAATTTTGTTTTCTCAGAGCTGCTTTGTGAAAAGGGTTTCCTCTGTTTTGATTTTGCAAAGTGACCTGCAGAAGAATAATTTACTTGCTATTATTGATAACATTTTTGAACTCATTTTATGTCCAAGGCATTTGCTAGATATTCTTGGGAATGAAAAACTTATAATTTTTATCATCATTGTCAATAATAAATGATAAGCTGTAAACCGTAATGAAAGTTATGATGTAGGTACTTGTGGTGATATTCAAGCACTATTAAAAATGAATGTGAAATACATCATATAGGCATCAGTGCAACTGAAAGTCTAAACCAGTGGTTCTCAACCTTCCTAATGCCGTGACCCGTTAATCTAATTCCTGTGGGTCACGACCCACAGGTTGAGAACCACTGTTCTAAGCCAACTTAAGAAATAAGAGTTTTGGGTCTTTGTATAAAATTTTACACCTCTCACAAAGTATTTTGTGATTAAATGTCAAAAAAGAATCAGTGGTAAAAATGGAAAAACAAAGGGTAACAAATTAGTAATATTTTTAAAATAAGTGTAATTTTCGTTGGTCTCTTTTTCTGGGTTTCACAAACATATTGTGGAATTACACATGCCTTAGCAACTAGATTGTTCTTTCTTCTCTGGAAAAGAATGCACGTCTGCATTATTAAAATTATAGACTGTGTATAACCTTGTAAAATATCATATATTCAAATGATTACATTAACCATTTGTGGTTATTTGGTCTACAGGTAATCCCCAGATTATGAATAAGATAGGTTCTGTAGGTTTGTTCTTAAGTTGAATTTGTATGTAAGTTGGAAAAGGCACATTTACCTATTTCTTATAATAGCCTCCATTCATTAAGCAGGAGTTATGTGTTGATCAAATGTTGTAACTCAAGGGCTTAATGTAAATAGCCTCCATTCACAAGTGCAAGTTGTATGTAAGTCAAATATTTATAACTCAGGGACTGCCTGTATTGTTATAGTAAACATGCCTATTCTGTGAAACCTTTTTAAATTTTGCATGACTATAAATCACCAGATTTATAGTCATAAATAGTGTAGAAAGTACACTATTGAAATTCACATAGTGCAAATAAATTTATTTAGTTATTGATGATGACAAATTAAAAACACACTAATGTCCTTTTTTTATTTCATATAGTGACCCTTCAGCTAGTCGCATTGTTAGAAGCTGGCATGGCATCAAAATTAAGAATATTGTGTGCTGCCATAATTTAGTTTTGCCTGTTACTACAAAACTAACCAGAAGTCTCTTTTCTTATCCATTACACATTTCTGAGAGCTAATAGATTAACTTTTGGTTTTTGTAATACATTTATTTAAATTATAGTAACTTCTTTTTAATTGACAAGAAAAATTACACATTTTTGTGGTGTACAACATGATGTTTAGATATATGTATACATTGTGAAATGACTAAATTAAGCTATTTAACATTTGCATTACCTCACATGCTAACCATTTTTTTGTGGTGAGAACACATAAAATTCACTCTCTTAACTATTTTCAAATATATACCACATTAACTGTAGTCTCTATCATATACAACAGGACTTATGAATCTATTCCTCTGTCTAAAATTGTATTCCCTAATTTTTCCACCCCTCAGCCTTTGCTAACTGCCATTTTACTGTTTCTACTTCTTAAGTATTTGTCTATATACACCTCACTTACTTCACTTAACATATTATCCTCCAGTTTTAACCATGTTATCACAATTGTGTATATATACCCCATTTTCTTTATACATTCCTCCATTGATGGGAACTTAGGTTAATTTCATATTTTTTGTGTTGTGAATAGTGCTGCAGTAAACATGGAAGTAAGAATATAATAAAATAGTTCCATTTATAATTTTTTGAGGAACTTCCATACTGTTTTCCATAATGGCTATACCAATTTACATTCCCACTAACAGTGGACAAGGGTTCCCTTTCTCCACACCCTCACCAACACTCGTTATCTCTGATCTTTTTACTATCAGGTTATTAAGTATGAAATGTCTGATTTCCTTATGTCCTGAGTTTGACAGTTGATACTTCTGACGTTTCATTTTGACACTTTTAAGGGTTTTTTTGTTTTTGTTTTTACTGTGAAGGTACATCTTCATTCTTTCGAATGCATGATTAGCCTTGCAATTTCTTTCAAATTGTTTTTAGAGCAATTTTTGTGAAACCATGGAAAAGTCAAAAATTATGTTATTTTCCAATATGAGTTCCATTGTGGAATCAGTGCAGCACAGACCGCTCAAAATGTCAACAAAATATTTGTGAAGGATGCAACTATGAAGGATGTGGCTGATGAATGTACAGCACATAGATGGTTTGAGAAGTTCCTTTCTGGTGATTTTAATCTTGAATCTGAACTTTGTGGTTGACTAGAAACCAAGGTGGATAATGTTGAGCTGAAAGCTATAGTGGAAGCAAATCCACCTCAGCTTATGTGAATTAGCAGCAAGGTTTGACATTACTATTGCAACAATATTGGACCATTTGAAACAAATCAGCAAGATAAAGAAGCTGGATAGATGGGTTCCATGTGAATTAAACAAGCCTTAGAAAAGACATCCTCTCAAAGGTTGCATTTCTTTGCTGTCATGACATAAAGGTAAACCATTTCTATACCATATTGTTACATGTGATGAAAAATGGATTGTTTTTGACAATTCCAGGTGTTCAGCAATGGTTAGATAGGAATGAAGTGCCAAAACACAGTCTAAAATCAAATATTTAATCAAAAAAAAAAAAAAGGTAATAGTGTCTGTTTTGTGGTCCAGTGCTAGTATTATCCACTGCAGCTCCATGAAACCTGGTCAATCAATGAGAATGGATGTCTACTGCAACCATTATATGAAATGATGAGGATGCCTGGGATTAAGTAGCCAACATTAGTCAATAGAGACAGGCTAATACTCTTGCAAAGCGATGTTCAACCACATATTGCACAAACACTGGTCAAACTACAAAAGCTGAACTTAGAAACTCTCTGTCATCCACCATATTCACCACATCTTCCAGGCTTTGGACCAATTCTTGCAAGGAAAAATAGTCAATTCTCAATAAGCTATGGAAAACACCTTTCATGATTTCATCACCACTCACTTTCTAGCCTTCTTCACTGCTGGCATAAATAAGCTACCATTAAGTTGACAAAACTGTGTTGAGAGTTTAGGCATATATTTTGGTTAATTGTACTGCTTCCTGGTTGAGATATAATAAATTACACTTTTGATTCAAAATCAGACATTTCATATAATGATAGCCATCCTAACAAGTGTGAAGTGATACTTCATTATGATTTGGGGGGGGTTTTGTTTTTTTTTATTTCAAATTAATGTGTGGGTACAAACATTTAGCTTCATTATGATTTTGATTTGCATTTCCCTGATGATTAGTGATATTGATCACCTTTTCATATGCCTTTTGACTATTTGTATGTCTTTTGAGAAATGTCTGTTCACATTGCTTGCCCATTTTTAATTAAATTATCTGTTTGCTTAGCATTGTGGGAATCCCTAATATATTTTGCATATTAATTCCTTATTAGATGCACAGTTTGCAAATACATTCTCCCATTCTGAAGGTTGTCATTACTCTGTTGATTATTTCATTGCTATGCCGAAGCTTTTTAGTTTGAAGTAGTCCTATTTGCCTATTTTTTTCCTTTATTACCTTTGTAAAGTTATAAATACTTTTTAAAATTCATTTGTTATGAAAGAAGAATGTAATTTGATCCCTTCTGTCACTTTATTTTACTGGAAGCAGGAAGGGAAAAATGTACAAGAGTTAGAACCTTATTCTGATATTTTACTTCTTTTTTGGGGGGGAGGAGGGGGGACAGAGTCTCACTATGCTGCCCAGTAGAGTGCTATAGCATCACAGCTCACAGCAACCTCAAACTCTTGGGCCTAAGCGATTCTCTTGCCTCATCCTCTCAAGTAGCTGGGACTACAGGTGCCCACCACAATGCTGGGCTATTTTTGTTGTTGTTATTGCAGTTGCCATTGTTGTTTAGCTGGCCCGGTCCAGGTTCGAACCCGCCAGCCTCAGTGTATGTGGCTGACACCGTAACCACTGTGCTACAGACACCGAGCCGGTATTTTACTTCTTACATACTAACTTAGCAAGGCACTTGCCAGAGACCTAATTTGGCCTGACTGACAAAAATGACATTAAAATAAATAAGAGAAGGAAGAGCATAGAAAACCTGATTAATCTTAGCAATATTTTTTCAGGTTTTAATCATATGTTTAAACTAATTTTTCTAAGTCAGCAAATCAGTCCTTAATATATATTTAGCATCTACTATATTCAAGGTCTGTGTACTATGTCAGGTGTTATTTCTAAAGTGAATAGGTGCAACACGGTGACTCTAGTTAATAGCAGTGTATTGTGTACTTGAAAATTAAATGAGGACAGTGAAATGGGAAGATGTAGGTTAAAGGATCCCAGCTACTTAGGAGGTGAGGTGAAAGGATCACTTGAACCCAGGAGTTGAAGGCCACCCTGGGCAAAAAACTGAGAGGCCCATCTCTTTACAAAAAAAGAGTTGCAGCTCTATAGATGAATAATTCTAAAAATCAAATGTGCAACATGAGTAGTATAGTTAACAATATTATTTTATATCTGGGATTTTTCTAGAAGAGTAGAGTTTAGGTCTTCTTGCCACACATATGTACAAAAGGGATAACTGAGATGATGGATTTGTTAATTTGCTTGATAGAGTAACCATCTCACTATGTTTATCAAAACATCATGTTTACACCTTAAGTATATATATAATTTAAAAATTGAATTAAAAAAGAAAACTACCATAAGAATAGATTTTAACCTTGGTGTATGCCACATCTTTGGGGAGCAAGACACGATTACAAGAGGGACTTTGCCTAACAAATGCAATCAGTATAACCTGGTTTCTTGTACCCTCAATGAATCCCCAACAATAAAAAAGAAAGAATAGATTTTAAGTGTTCTCACCACAAAAAATAAGTATATGAGATAATACATATGTTAATTAGCTAAATTTAACCATTCTACAATACATACGTATTTTAAAACATTTTGTATACCCTAAATATATATGTCTGTTATTTTTTGTATTAAAACATTTAATTTGGGGGGGCAGCACCTGTGGCTCAAAGGAGTAGGGTGCCGGCCCCATATGCTGGAGGTGGTAGGTTCAAACCCAGCCCCAGCCAAAAACTGCAAAAAAAAAAAAAAATTTAATTTTTATAAAAATTAAGTATATAGATAAAGTCTGAAACATTTTAGAAATCTTAGAATATTGGAATATATGACTTTAAAAGCAGTGGGTTTCAACCTTTTTATCTGCTTCAGCATACCTAAGAGAAGGGATATAATTTATTCTACTACATAGGTACCATCCATGTACCCACAAATCAAGAATTATTGGGAAAATAATAAGACTTTTTAGACCCATATATGATTTTTTTTATACAAATAAATGTTGTCTTTTTTACAGTCATACTTGTGTAAAACATTTTTGTGATACTTCTTTTGAAAGACAGTTCTAACAATTGATGGACCCATTAAGGAACCTGATCTCATTATGTGAGTCTTATCTTAATTTTGACACCCACCCCACCCCCCCAAAAAAGGCACTACATTGCCCATCTTGATTACCAACATCATTTACCATACTTTATTTCCAAAATACTTTGGTTCATATCTCTAAAAAATGAAACTACACCAAGTTGATAAGGACTGGCTCCCTGTGAGGCTAGCCAAGACAGCTCTAAAGTCAGATTCAAGGAGAAGTTTCTAATCGTGTCAATAAAGTGTTCAGTAGTTGTTCAAAGTCAGGAACTGAAATACCTGGGACCTAGAAGTTCATCAACATTATTTATTATGTATTTGTACCTCAGACAGGTGTTTGCATAGTTTCTTTCTTATTCATGTTTGTTCATTTTCTATTCGTCAAGAAATGATCACCTGATTATTTTTGAAGCACTCTTTCGTGTCTCATAATCTTACTATCTTCTCTGCTTACCTCTACAGGTGAAAGTTGCTATTCTTAAATACATAGAAACTCTGGCCAAACAGATGGATCCAGGAGATTTTATAAATTCCAGTGAAACTCGCCTTGCAGTATCTCGGGTCATTACTTGGACAACAGAACCTAAAAGTTCTGATGTTCGGAAGGTGTGTTTTAATATAAAGTTCAGCTTTAAAAGATAAATTGGGAACGCAAGTAAGTTATTTTTTCATTGCCAGTGAAGGAAGCTAATATTTTCAGGATGTTACCGGTTAGCAGTGAGTTATAAAGATCTTTTAAAAAATCTTTTCATTTAAATTACTTTAAATTGTATCCAATTAATATGAGCATAATTTCCAAACTTAGAATCAAAAATAGCTGTCCTTGAAGCAATTCTCCCAACCTCTAATCTTACAAGATTACAATATCAACTGATTCCCCTTGCATTTACCCCTTGCATTTGTATTTCAAATAAGGGCTTATACCATCTTTTTTTTTTCCTTTTCTTGATTTATCAATTGTAGACATTGTTCATTGATTTACTGATGAATGTAGGCATTATATATGTTTGTCTTGTTAAGTGAGGACTTAGCTTTCCCATACTGTCCCAGGATTCTTTCCTCCCTATATTCTTTCCTGTATTCATTAGTATTCATAACATACTTATAAATCAGATGTTGATAATCAATAGTAAAGACTTACATTTACCTGAATAGGCATTTACTCCTATACCAAGTGATTTGCTACTCCCTTCTTAGGGAGTTCATAGTTTGCTTTATTTTTCATTTGCCATATTTTTAGAAATGTTTTTTAGTATTTGTTAATATTTTTAATATTCTGCTGCGTGCCTATGGCTAACATTTTTTATATGCTCAAAAACATAAGTTATTTATTTTCTGGAGAGCTCCTTCCTAGAGCATCTGATCTCTTCTCCAATTTGGACATGTTTTTCCCTAGGCCTGTTGTATAGGTATCTTCCTGAAACTTCTCTTCAACATCTTCCTGAGACTTCTCTTCATTCCTAATTATTCATTTCCTGCATCCTATATCTATTTCTAGTTTTTCTCTTTGGTGAATCATTTCTTTCAATATTTGCTTCAAAGTAGCACACAGAATATTAATTTTATGAACCTTCTGTCCAGTAATGAACACAATACAGAATAGGTATTCTTCTCAAGTATACATGGAACATTCTGCATGGTAGACCATGAAATAAACCTCAGTTGTTTAAAATTATAGAAGTATGCAATGTTCTCTGACCACAGTGGAATGAAATTAGAAATCAATAACAGAAAGAAATTTAGGAAACTCACACATATATGGAAATTAAACAACTCACTTATAAATAATTAGTGGGTCAGAGAAGAAATCAAAAGGACATTGTGAAAATACATTGAGATGAATGAATATGAAGACATGACATACCAAAACTTACTGGATGCAGCCAAAGCAGTGGTTAGATAGATTTTTATAGTGTTGATTCTTGTAATAAAAAGAAGAAAGATCTCAAACCAATAACTCACCACCTTAAAACACTGGGAAAAGAGTAAACTAAACCTGAAGCCAGCAGAAGAACCTGAAGTCATCCAGATTAAAGCAGAAATTAATAAATAGAAAATAGGGAAAAATAATGTGAAGCCAATAGCTGGTCTTTAAAAAGATCAACAAAGCTTACAGACCTTTAGCTAGGTAGATGAGGATAAAAAGAAGACTCAAATTACAAGAATTAGAAATGAAAGAGGGAATATAACTACTGATCTTACAGAAATAAAAAGGATTATAAAGGAATACTACGAATACTTGTATGCCAATAAATGAGGTAACATTGATGAAATGGACAAATTGCTAAAAAGACACAAACTGCCAAACTGACTCAAGAAGAAATATGTGAATAGAAATACAGCAAGTAGTCAAAAATTATGCACAAAGAAAAGCTCAAGCTGAGATAGTTTTACTAGTGAATTCTAATAGACATTAATACCAGTTCTTCACACTTTCTTTCAAAAAACAGAAGAGGAAGGAACATTTCCCAGTTCATTCTGTGAGAGCAGTTTTATCATGATGCCAAAACCAGGCAGCACAAGAAAACTACAATCTGATTACTGATTCTTTGCTTTGGACTTTTTCACCTTATTCTTTAATCTTAGGTGTAAGACATGATGAAGGTTGTGAAAAATGTATCCAAAAGATAACCCAAACTAAACAAACTGTCAAAATTGTGTTTTTGGTTTACTCTTATTATGAATATACGGGAAAGCCTGAAAGTACTTGCATATATAGTAACACCCAATATCAGATATGTGTGCCCCCCAGTGGGCCAGCTGTTTACTACAATCCTTCTGAACCCCCACAGCAAACTGAATTTGCTATGTGGTATACTCATATCCCTAGAAAGACAGTAATCCGAAAGAAGGAATACCTAAACAAGTTAAATAAAACCATTAATGACAGTTTTGCAATATATATATATATATATATATATATATATATATATATATATGTCTTTTTATATTTTCCATGATAATTAGAAGTTTTCCATGTAGAAAAACTATATATTTCTGAAGAATTATTTCTATGTATTTCATATTTTGCGTTGTCGTGTTAACTTTAATTCTCTAATTGTTAATGACATGCAATGGATATTAGTATATTGAACTTTAATCCAAAAAAAAACTAAAAGCAAACAAAAAAAATACAGAACAGTATCTCTTAGGAATATGGATACCTTAATCCTCAACAAAATACAAACTAAATCTAGCAACATGTAAAAAAAGAATTATACGCTATGCCCAGTGGCCGAGTGGGATTTGTTCCAAGAATGTAAGGTTGGGTTAACATTCAGAAATCTATTAATGTAATATATGGTATATATATTTTAAAAACCTTCAAAACAATTTTTGTTTTGAAAAAAACAAAAATCACATGATCATCTTAATAGACAGAAAAATGAAGCTCTTTAAGAAAAAAAATAGGAGTAAATCTTCATGACCTTGGATTTGAGAATGGATTCTTAGATATGATACCAAAAGCACAAGCACTAAAAGGATAAATAAATTAGATTTCATCAAAATTAAAATTTGGAATTGAAATCCCAAAAACAAGTATTCTGATGTGACTGTGGAAACCATTGGCACTTTTTTAAAAAACTATTTCAGGCTAATTGAGGGTATAACGAATTAGGTCACAATGTTTGCATTTGTTAAGTAAAGCCATTCTTAATAATTGTGTCCCGCCTCCAAAAGGTGTGCCATACACTGTAGCCTTGTGCCCTTTAAGTTGGAACACACCTAAAGGGAAGATAGGATTGATCTATGTTTTTTATTTTTTTTTAACTTTTGAACCTTTTAAGTTTTATTATGTGTTGCTTATTCAAAATAATAAATGCATAATGAAATTAAACCATATCATATAGCTAGTATGTTGTTAAATAGTCATTCGATACTGAATTAGCGTATATTTACAGCCATAAAGTTTCAGGCACTAAATCATATTGTATCAAAAGATATAAAGCCAAAGAACAAATACACTGGGAAACTGCTAGAAATATATATATATATTTTTTTAATTAAATCATAGCTGTGTACATTAATGCATTTATGGGGTACAATATGCTGATTTTATATGCAATTTGAAATACAACAAACTGGTTAACATAGCCTTCACTGCAGTTTCTTAATTATTGTGTTAAGACATTTATACTCTACGCTTAATAGATTTGACACGTACCCTTGTAAAGTACACCATAGGTGTGGTCCCACTGATTACCCTCCCTGCACTCATCCTCCTCCCTCTTCTCCCCTCCTCCTCCTCTTCCCCCTGTAGTGGGATTATAGCTTTCATATGCAAGTGTGGGTGATTATATATTGGTTTCACAGTAGAGCTGAGTACATTGAATACTTTTTCTTCCATTCTTGAGATAGTTTACTAAGAAGAATATGTTCCATGTAAACATAAAAGAGGTAAAGCCACTATCTTTTTTAAGACTACATGATACTTCATGGTGTACATATACCACAAGTTATTAATCCATTCATGGGTCGATGGGGACTTGGGCTTCTTCCATGACTTGACAATTATGAATTGGGCTGCAGTAAACATTCTGATGCAAATATCTTTGTTATAAAGTGAATTTTGGTCTTCTGGATATATGTCTAGTAGAGGTATTGCAGGATGGAATGGCAGGTCTATTTTTAGGTCCCTAAGTGATCTCCAAACTTCTTTCCAGAAGGAACATATTGGTTTGCATTCCCCCAGCAGTGCAGAAGTGCTCTCTTTTCTCCACATCCACGCCAACATCTATAGTTTTGGGATTTTTGTTATGTGGACTACTCTTACTGGAGTTAGATAATGTCTCAAAGTGGTTCTGATTTGCATTTCTCTGATGATTAAGGATGATGAGCATTTTTTTCATGTGTCTGTAGGCCATGCACCTGTCTTCTTCAGAGAAGTTTCTATTTAAATCTTTTGCCCACAATGAGATGGTATCACTTGTTCTTTTCTTGTTAATTCGTTAATTATATATTAACGTAATTACGTGGATTCTGGTTATCAAACCTTTGTCAGAGACATAACCTACAAATATCTTCTCCTATTCTGAAGGCTGTCTGCGTGCTTTACTTACTTTGGGCTGTGCAGAAGCTTTTTGGTTTGATCAGATCTCAGTAATGTATTTTTGGTGATGCTTCAATTGCCCAGGGTGGGATCCTCCCCATAAAGTATTTTCCCAGGCCAATTTCTTCAAGAGTTTCCCCTGCACTCTCCTTAAGTATCTTGATAGTTTGATGTCTTAGGTTTAAGTCTTTTATATAGTGAGAGTCAATTTTTGTTAATGGTGAAAGGTGAGGGTCCAGTTTCAATCTTCTACAGGTCGCCAGTCAGTTCACCCAACACCATTTGTTAAATAGGGAGTCTTTCCCCACTGAATGTTTTTCATAGGCTTATCAAATATCAAATGACAATAAGTAGCTGGGTTCATCTCTTGGTTTTCTATTCTGCTCCATACATCTACCTCTCTATTTTTGTGCCAGTACCATGCTGTTTCGATCACTGTAGATTTATAGTATAGTCTGAAGTCTGATAGTTTCTGGGATCTATGTTTTTTAAAGGTTAAGATGGCTGATGTGACAAAAATGGACTGCTGGTGTGTTATACAAGAGAAAAGAGAGTGAAAAAGTGTAGTGCTGATATCAAAAGGAACCTAATTCCTCATCTGTTGTAGTAGGAAGACTAGAAAATGTCTCAAACTGATAAATCAAGAAATAATTGCATAAACCTATGAATGCCTAACTACCAGTAAAAAACATTACAAAGGGGAACTTTGGAGAGCTGAATAGGGGAATTGAAATTTAAAAACCTTTCCTAAAACTGGGTTTTTTAAATCTGTATGTATTAATTTGAAGATGTAAAAAATTAATTTAAAATGAATATGAAATTGATGTAGTAAAACAAATTTGACATTAGGAAATACAAAAATAGAAATGAAGAACATGATCAAAATATACTAAAGGGATGGTAATTTAAATCTGATATCAATGTAGAAATAGACATTAATTGGTCTGGGTACAATAGTTCATGCCTGTAATCTGGGCACTTTGGGAAGCCAAGGCATTAGGATTGCTTGAGGCCAGGAATTCAAGACAAGCCTGAACAATAGCAAGATTCTGTCTTTAAACAGAAAGAAAAAAAAAAAAAAAAACTAACCAGGCATGATAATACATGCCTGTATTCCCAGCTACTTGGGAAGCTGAGGCAGGAGACTTGCTTGAGCCCAAAAGTTTGCTCAGTAAGCTGTGATGATGCCCTTGTCCTCTAGGCTGGCCAACAGAGCAAAATCCTGTCTCAAAAGAAAAAGAAAAAAAGTAATAGACAAGTCAATGGAATGTGAAGGGAGAGAGACACTGAGGTTTATACAGGATGGTCATAAAATTCGTGTGCAGTTCATGAGGAAAAGATAAACTTCTTGTTAAATGGTTTGGGAGCAGTTGAGTTGTCTATCCCTCTGAGAAAATAAAGCTGAATCTCTAAACCAAAATAAACTCTAGGTAGAATAAAGCCATTAGGTGGTTTGCACAAATTAATTTGAGATCCTTTCAATGTTATAATTCCAAAAGAGACACAGGATCATAAACTTTCGTTTCACAATGCAAATCACTTTACTTAAACACTATTGACATGTCAGTGTGTGCACTCAACACAAAGTAGGTTTTGTTGTTTTTAACAAAATGAACTCACTGTTATTTTATATTTTTCCTTTAGCAGTATAGAATAGATCTCTCTAAATTTCTACATAGAGCTCCATCATCTTCCAAGACTGTGTGTTATGTAGTATTACGTATCTTGTTTCCGTATAACATAATTTAACCATTCCCCCTATTGTTGCATATTCAAATGCCATAAACATAGAATACTTAAGTTTTCATAGAGGAAGGTCAAAAAATATCCAGAACAAAATGTGCAGATTTAGGTACAAGTTATGTGATCATGCACCATTTGAATTTCTCTCCTCTCAACTAAGTCTCTATATAATCTGAATTTCAAAGTTTAGCTTTTAACAACCCAATTGATGACTTTACAAGAAGAAAGGAAATTTATAAGCTTTATTTCCTTCATATTTACACAAACATTAGACTTATTTTAGCTTCAGATTGTGAACTTCTTAGATTAGCTGCTTGAGAGAAGACTAGATATTGAGGCCAGTGCCTGTGGCTCAATGGGTAGGGTGCCAGCCCCATATACCGAGGGTGGCAGGTTCAAACCCGGCCCCTGCCAAACTGCAACAAAAAAATAGCCAGGCATCATGGCAGGTGCCTGTAGTCCTAGCTACTCTGGAGGCTGAGGTAAGGGAATTGCTTAAGCCCAGGAATTGGAGGTTGCTGTGAGCTGTGACCCCACGGCACTCTACCCAGGGTGATAAAGTGAGACTCTATCTCTAAAAAATAAAATAAAAAATAAAAATCACATATTGGAAAAAGTAGAAATTAGAATATTAAGTTACTGTGGATAGACTTTATATAGCCATTCCTTCTCATTGTAATCATTTATTAGGAAAACTAAAGTACTATAGTAGTATATATTGAAAGATAGAAACTGTTTAATTTTTGCCAATGTTTGTTAGGTTGTATTTTTTATATTTTTTTGTATTTCCTGCCTTACCTTCAAAAATTAAATGACATGTCAAATTTTTTTCTCTTTCCAAAAAAGAAATTTGAAGGTAAATAAGAACATCTTCCTTTTTCCCTGCAAAAAGTAGTAAAGCCTTGGGCTATTGAACAGAAATGTGAAGGAGGGGAGGAATGGTCTTTTAGTAACAAAAAAAAATAATTTATCTACTTCTTCTTATATACCTTTGTTTTCTAGGCAGCACAGTCAGTGCTGATTTCTTTATTTGAACTCAATACCCCAGAGTTTACAATGTTATTAGGAGCTTTACCAAAAACTTTTCAGGATGGTGCTACCAAGCTTCTTCATAATCACCTTCGAAACACTGGCAATGGAACTCAGGTATTTGTCACTTATTTTCTTTTGTTTTTTTTTTTTTTTTATTATTAAATCGTAGCTGTGTACGTTAATGCGATCATGGGGTTTTATATACCATTTGACATATTTTTATCACACTGGTTAACATAGCCTTCCTGGCATTTTCTTAGTTATTGTGTTAAGACATTTATATTCTACATTTAGTAAGTTTCACATGTGCCCTTGTAAGATGCACCACAGGTGTAATCCCACCAATCACCCTCCCTCCTCCCATCCTCACCCCTCTCCTCCCCTCCCTCTCCCCCATATTCTTAAAAATATGGAACACTTCATGAATTTGCATGTCATCCTTGCACAGGGGTCATGCTAATCTTCTCTGTATCGTTCCAATTTTAGTATATGTGCTGTCGAAGCAAGCACTCTCACTTATTTTCTTGGCTGTTGTATAATGTGTTAGTTGATTTAATTATATTTTCTTTCTTTTACATGAAGTAAACTTGATCCTAGTATATGATTTTTGCATCAGCACTTAGAACATTTCCTGAGCAAAATTAAATACTGTTGTATCTTGGAAGAATAGAATCCCTAGGCCTGTCATATTTGTTTTATAATATGTTTATATTAGGGTGGTAGTGAACAGTGGCCACAGTATGAACAGGAAAAGCAGAATGTAAGCAGAACATAGATGAGGTTACTAGCCTTGGAAGCCATTAAAATTAAGACCTGCTCTTTAGATAAACCAATCCCTATTTGAGGACTAGCAGGGATGACATATTCCAAGGTTAATGAATACAGTTCAAACAGGATCGTGCTTTAAAAAGCATGTTTACATTTAATATTTACAGTCTTGTCAGTCCCTGTGTGTTTGGATATGAAGCATTTTGTTTTGAGGAAGTTAGGTCTGAGTAAATGAACCATTGCAATAAGGTAGATACATATATAGAAAGAAGGAGGGATATCTGGTATGAAATAATTTAATATACCTAAAGTATTAAGCTAAAGTTTTAAGAAGAAAGAAGGAGGTAAGTGCACCTATGGTAAGCTTGAGTTGAAGACTGAGGATTATTAAAAGTAATCTAAGAACAGTTTCTTGTGATGCAAACTTGATTATCTTTTTAAAAGGCAAAGGTATTGTTTCATTCATTGTATCTTAAGAGATAGGCATATTAATAATATGACCCGGTTCCACTCTCTTTGTGTCTTTGAGAAAATCAGTTGTAAAGCAAACTCAAGGAGAAATAAAATTTGAGCACTGATAATGCTCAGAGGAAGGAAATCGGCTCAAAACAGGAAGCTAATTTAAAATTACTAGTGTAAGGTCTTGTTGAATCCTTGAGGAAAAGGATATTGATAATACTTGAGAGCAGGAAGTAGGCAAGGAAAAAAAAAAAAAAAGACTTAAGGAGTTTGATTTTTAAAAAGAGAGAAATTTTTCCTACCAGAATATAAGCATATGAATATTTAAAATATTGACCTATAAATATGTGCTTTCATGTGCTACATCTTTATGTTTGTGTGGCTTCTTTTAAGAGTTTTTTAGTTGCATTTACCTGTCATATGTTAATATTAGTTTAACTCCCTCCATCAGAGTTCCATGGGGAGTCCTTTGACAAGACCAACACCACGATCACCAGCCAACTGGTCCAGCCCTCTTACTTCTCCTACCAATACATCACAGAATACATTATCTCCAAGGTAACAAAAGAATAATTTTCCATTATGGTTTATATTTGCAAATTCCCATTCTTGGGAGAGCAAATGTTACTATAACTCAGTCAATTTTCACTTGACTTAGAAGGTCTTAGAAAAGTAGAAACTTAGAAAATTCAAAATCTTAAGTTTATTTGAAAGCTATTTAAATAATGATATATACGGCTGGGCACAGTGGCTCACACTTGTAATCCTAGCACTCTAGGAGGCTGAGGCAGGTGATTGCTTGAGCTCAGGAGTTTGAGACCAGCTTGAGCCAACAGTGTGACCCCCATCTCTACTAAAAGTAGAAAAACTAGTTGCACATTCTGATGGGCACTGTAGTCTCAGCTACTTGAGAGGATGAGGCGAAAGAATTGTTTGAGCCCAGGAGTTTAAAGTTTCTGTGAGCTATGACACCATGACACTCTACCCAGGGCAACAGAGTGAGACTCTGTCTCTAAATAAATAAATAAATAAGTAATAACAACAATAATAATGATAATTTTTTATAAGAGGAAAACCTACTGACACTGCTTTTATAAATTACTGCTTATTACATTGAATAGCAGAGTTTGGTTTCTCAGACATGCAACATATAGTTATATAGAAATGCTAAATCCAATGAATTGTACTACTCGGGAGGCTGAGGCAAAAGAATTGTTTAAGCCCAAGAGTTTGAGGTTGCTGTGATCTGTGACACCATGGCACTCTACCAAGGGCAACGTAATGAGACTCTGTCTCAAAAAAAAAAAAAAAAAGAAAGAAAACAACTAAATCCAATGAATTATAAATTTCAGTTATATTTTACTACTCATTATAACTGTTGAGGTCAATTATATTTAGATCTAATGTTGACCAGCAACCTCTAAAAGTAGGAAAAAATATTAAGCTTGTAGGAAAGATATGAAAATGGAAAAGTATAAATAGGAAGGGTTAAATGTGTAATAAATATGCAACATGTTCACTATATATATTTATTATAAATACACAGAGATCTATAATGCATATGTACCTCTGAGAAAAAAATATAACTGAAAGATTGGTCCTTAGAACAAAATAAAAAATGTGTATAATTTTCACACACTTGGCACAGTGTAAGCATGGTTTAAGCATGGATTGTTTTTTTGTTTAGTTTTGTTTTGTTTTTTTTGAGACAGAATCTCACTGTAGTACAGACTAATGTGCAGTGCTGTCATCATAGTTCACTGTAATCTCAAACTCTTTGGCTCAATCTATCCTCCTGACTTAGCTTAGCTTCCCGAGTAACTGTGACTATACAGATGCACCACCCCACCAGCTAATTTTTCTATTTTTTGTAGAGACCAGGCCTCACTTTTGCTTAGGCCGGTCTCAAACTCCTGGCCTCAAACAATTCTCCTGTGTTGGCCTCCCAAAGTGCTAGGATTACAGACTTGTGTCACTGCCAGTGCGTAGGTTGTATTTCAGATGAAGTTCATTGGTCATTAACAGACTAATGTTTTTCCCTATTCCTGGTCCTTTGAAAACTTGTTTGCATAGTTCATATTTATAGTTAATAGCTTGATTTTGTTACTAACCATATACCATAGCATGCTTCATCAGATAATTTATAATCATCTAAGATTATTACTAGCCATATGCCACCATAGCATGCTTCATCAGATAATTTATAATCATCTAAGAAAGAAAAATATATTTCATACTTTGCAACAATTTTGGTGGCTAAATTCCAGCTTTGGTTGAATTAGAATTTTATTATAGAATTTATGTCTACAACACTTACGTTCAATATACGTTTAATCCTTCTTCAAGAATTACCTTTATTAGGAGTTAATCTAGGGACTAGCAAACTTTCTGTAAGGGGCTAGGAGGTAAATGTTATATTTTAGACTTTCCAAGCCATATGGCCACTACTCAACTCTGCTGCTGTAGTATAATAGACAATACTAGACAGCCATAGACAATACCTAAATAAAAAAGTATGGCCGTGTTCCAACAAAATTTTATTTATGGACACTGAAATTTGGATTTTGTATAATTTCCATGTGTCATGAAATACTTTTTTCAACCATTTAAAAATTAAAGAACATTCTTAGATTGCAAGACATCATAGTTTGCCTGACCCCTGGTTAATCATTTGAAGGAAGAAAGACAAACTAGTAATTAAGGGCTATGCATTCTAGAGTCATTGTAAGCCAACTTTGGTGGAAGGACAAAGGGACATATACTTTAACTGTTTATAAAGTTGCCATGTTTTATTTTGCTAATTATGCTCTGGAGAATATACAATCTCTAATCCTGTCTTTGTAAGTATTCTACATATTTTCCTCAAATGTGTTTGCATTTTAAAACTACACATAATTAAAAATGACTGTTGTCTTTTTCACAGTGCATTTGATTATGACACAGAAAATATGAACTCTGAAGATATTTATAGCTCTCTTAGAGGTGTCACTGAAGCAATTCAGAATTTCAGCTTCCGTAGTCAAGAAGATATGAATGAGCCATTGAAAAGGGATTCTAAAAAAGATGATGGTGATTCAGTGAGTATTTAAATATCTTTACTTTAAAAACTATTTCATTTTGGCTGGGTACCCGTAGCTCAGTGGTTAGAGCACCAGCCATGCTCCGGAGCTGGTGGGTTCAAACCTGGCCCAGGCCTACTAAACAAACAACAAAAACAAAAAATAGTTGAGCATTGTGGTGCATCCCTGTAGTACCAGCTACTAGTGAGGCTGAGGCAAGAGAATCACTTCAGCCCAAGAGTTTGAGGTTGCTGTGAGCTATGACATCACAGCACGCTACCAAGGGTGACAAAGTGAGACACTGTCTCAATTAAAAAAAAAAAAAAAAAAAAACTATTTCATTTTTCATGAAGAAATTTTTTAATCTTTCTTTCGAATGAACTTTTTCAAATAAACTTTTCTAGGAGTCACTCACTCTGTCAAATATTTACTGAATATCTACCACTTGCCACACACCGTTTGAGATGTTAGAGTTATAAGTAAAAGTTGCTGCCTTCAAGTTCCTTTTAGATTTTCATATAGTGATGAGTACTATGGAGTTTTAGATTAGAATGTGCCTTAGAGGAAAGTAGATCTATTTTAGATTGTGTGATCAGGGAAGGCCTTTCTTAGGGAGGGACATTTGCATTGAGACCTAAATAAAACCACACCAAATCTGCAGGAGAAGTCCATGAAAAAACTAGCAAATGCAAAGACAAGCTTTGCATTAGATGGAGGCAAGCTTTGTATAGCTGAAGACGGGGAGAAAACCCAATGTAGTTGGAGCATTATGAAAGAAAGAAGTAGTAAAACATGAGCTAGTTCAACAATGAAAAAAAATGGAGACTTTGCATCTTTTGTATTTACCTAGATGGATTTGGAGAGCATTCTCCTCAGTAAAGTTGTCTCAAGAATCAGAAATGGTAATGATGAAATAACAACAGACCCCTCAGAAATTCAGAAAATCCTAAACGAATACTACAAGAAACTCTACTCTCACAAATATGAAAACCTGAAAGAAATCTACCAATACCTGGAAGCACGCCACCTACCAAGAATTAGCCAGAACGAAGTAGAAATGTTGAACAGGCCTATATCAAGTTCTGAAATAGCATCAACTATACAAAATCTCCCTAAAAAGAAAAGCCCAGGACCAGATGGCTTTACGTCAGAATTCTACCAATCATTTAAAGAAGAACTAGTACCTATACTACTAAACCTCTTCAAAAATATAGAAAACGAAGGAATATTACCCAACACATTCTACAAAGGAAACATCACCTTGATCCCTAAACCAGAGAAAGACCCAACAAGAAAAGAAAATTATAGACCAATATCACTAATGAATATTGATGCAAAAATACTCAATAAGGTCCTAACAAACAGAATCCAACAACACATCAAAAAAATTATACACCATGATCAAGTGGGATTTATCCCAGGGTCTCAAGGCTGGTTCAATATACATAAACTTCTCATGTCTTTAGACAGCAGGTGGTTTCCGGGCTATGCATGACCTGTAGTTAGCATCCTGCCCCCCACAGAAACCTCCTGGGGATTACCTTGAACAGGGATGATTCCCAGGTCCTCAAAAAAGACAGTCCCAGGACTTAAAGCTGGCGGGAGATGTATTCAGTGTTTAAAAAGCTTTCCACCCCTTTCACAGAGGCAAGATAAAACTTAGAAGTTTTCTGTAGGACTGTTCTGAGAAAAGAGCCTCTGTGGGGGGTGTCTCCTTTATTTTTAATAAGGAGAATTAAGCCTCTTTTAACTAGCTGGTGTTTCCCCTTCCATGCAGCTATTACTGCCTCTGGTGTCTAATACAGTAAATCAGTCTATGAAAGAAGGCTCATATCAGGATTTTATAGAAATCAAGAAAGTGACAAGGGTACATGTGAAACTTACTAAAGGTAGAATATAAATGTCTGTTACAATAATTAAGAAAATGCCAGGAAGGTTATGTTAACCAGTGTGATGAAAATATGTCAAATGGTCTATGAAACTAGTGTATGGTGCCCTATGATTGCATGTACACAGCTATGATTTAATAATAAATAAAGAAAAAAGACATCAGGAAAGTGTACATCCATAATTTTTAAAGAACTTGTTTGGGATGTCAGCTCCATGATTAGAAAGCATTGTTAATTTCACACTTAGAATATATTAATATAAATAGAATATTCTTTTTGGCATTTAACAAATATGACTCTTTAAAAATTAATGACTAATACACATAAATATTAATGTATTTATATGGTGTTTCTATTTACACATGCTTTCAAAACACTGATATTCATTTTATCCAGTGTATAAGACAGACACCAGTGGGAAAATACCTTCTCAAGGCATTTTCATTCATAACTTTTTTCTTTCATAGGATTTTTATAATTTCAAATAATTAATTGAGATATATTATCTAATTTGATTTCTCATGATGCCCTTAATTAGCCCATGAGAACTAGCAATAATAAATTTTTTAAAGTAAATATTTTAATGCCTTTATGAGACTTCTCACAATAAAATGAACAAAAAACCAATAAGTCAGGTTAAAGCTACATTAAACTTGGATATTGGGAGCTTGGCTAAGCTTCCTCCATTTATGAAGGCACTTATTCTCAAACGCATATTTTTCTTATAAAGAACATAATTGAAATCGTCACTTCAGTGAAATGGCATTTAAAGCTTCTTACATTTGAGGGGGATATGAGAGTTATCTGAGAGCTACCTTACACTCAGTGGTAAGGGAGGCCTCTGTGGAAGTGAACATTTAAGGTAAAATGTGGGTACTAAGGAGCTAGATGGAACAGTCAGGATAAAGCACAAAATTCTGATTTCCTGAGGTTGACAGTGGAGAGCTATGGCTACATTCTCAAACCTAGAGAAAATCAAAAGTGTAATTCCTGTACTGGCTTGAATAGTATCATCCCTGTCCCCTCAATTTATTTCCACTTCGAGCTTCAGAATGTGATTCTATTATACATGGAAATAGGGTATTTAAAGATGTAATTAGCTAAGATAAAGCCATAAAGAATTAGGGTGGATCCTCATCCAAAGACTAAAGTCATCATATAAGGATAAAACAGACGATAAGAAAGAATTTCTGTGGAAAAGGAAGCAAATGGAGTGATGGATGCTTCTGTAAACCCAGAAGTACCAAGGGTTGCAGGCAACCAGGAGAAGGTCAGGGTAACACGGAACAGAGTCCCTCACTGCCTCCAGGAGGAACTAACTCTGCGGACGGCCTGATTTGGAGTTCTGGCCTTCAGAACTATGATAGAAAAAATAATTGATATTTTAAGCCACCCAGTTGTGTTAGTTTCTCACATACCCCTAGGAAGCTAGTACATGGTGTTATTTTAGAGGTTGGCAAACTGTTCCTTTAAAGTGCCAGGTGATAAATATTTTAGGCTTTGCGGAAGACATAAGGCTTCTGTTGCATATTCTTTTTGTTTTAGTTTTATAACCCTTTAAAAATGCAAAAAACATTCTTAGTTCTGGGGATCACATGCAAATAGGCCCTGGGTCAGATTTGACCCAAGGAGTGTAATTTGCCTACCCTGCTTTATTCTTTGATTCCATTGCTTTTGGAGAAGTAAAAATACCTTGTATTTTTAAGTCAAATGCAAGCACATAACCACTTGCTTTCAGCAGGGTGGCTTTATTGGTTTTTTTTTGTTCCTTAACTTTTCCTGCCTTACTGCCACAGGTACACTGCAGGACAAAAGAAGTGGCTTTCCAAGAACAGTTGCTCCTGGCTGTGTACTTTGCACAGAGCGCCATCACCAGAGGTTCCGCGTGCACCTGAATCTTAGGATCCCCAAGTCGTGTGATGGTTTATTTGAGCATCCCCTCTCAGATCTACTGGATTGTTGCCTGGTAATTATGTTGGGCTAGCTTATCAAGTTGGAATGGTTACAGAAGAGATCCCATCAGCTCTTACAAACTGCAGAAACAAACTTCTTTGAAGTCAAGAAATTTTAATTCAGAATTTTCTTCTTGTCACTTCATCCTTTCTGCTTTCCTGGCGTCCTTGGTCGCTTAGTCATGAAAGGATTCCATTACCTGAGACAGTGGAACTCCATTTCTTTTAGGATTTACAGAAAAGGAGAAGTTTCCCCGGTCACAGCAATGAATGTTTGACCAAACCATGTTTCCGTGATTATTTTAAGGCTTTTTCTTTTTCCTTCGAAATTGGATGTACTTGCAGTACTCCTAAAACATGGACAACATAACAGTAGTTCAAAGCACAGGTAGGTCGAAATCAACAAATACAATGGATTTTACTGTTCTTTGTTCAAAGTCTGCTTTTCATGTTTCCAAACTCTCCAGGCAGACACATTTCTAACATGAGTTAAAATAAAAACAATTAACCAAAGAAAGATTTTCATTGCTTTTTAATTAATGTAATTATTTTGTTCTACCTTGTTTCAAAAGATATTTAAGAACACGCCGTCGATGACTTAATCCCTTTGCGGTGGAGTCCAGGACTATGAACAATCGTTATCTAGCTTTGAGTACAAAGCCAAAGTATAAGCTGATATGCAAAATTAAATACAAAAAATGAAACAAGATTCATAAATAGCTATTTAAATATGCTATATTTGTCAAATAAATTGTCAGAGGGGAAATTTCTATCAGTCAAAAATGGAGAAGAGGCCTTCGTCCAACATCTAGTGTCTTGGCAGATTTTTCTGAAATGCATTCTGGGTAGGAATGGCTCTTAGATTTCTCAGGAGGAAACGGATTTCCCAGAAACCCCAAATAGCACAATCTAATGCTTAAAAACCTACTATCATAAAATCCAGGTTCAGCAAGTGTGAAATCTGTTCTGTTTCTTTCTCAGCTCAGTTCATCTCCTAATCACAGAGAGGCAAAAAATAGAGGCATGCTATTCACACAGCCGACTCGCAGGGCCAGTGTGTCTGCAGGTGCTGTGATTCTGTTGCCTGTGAGCTTCTGCAGGCCTTAGGGAGCATGGATTAATGAAGCATCAGATAATCTCGCTGGATAGCAAAAAAAAAAAAAAAAAAAAAAATTAGAAGAGCCAAGTGCATAATCCCAAGTCGCTATAAACATGTACATTAGACATTACTCCAAAGGACTGAAGGCACAAGAGATCAACGTGACCAGCCCCATTCTTGAATTTTCATATTCATGTAGCATGTGCACATTTCTGCAGTTCTAGAATGCTGCCACCTTTTTGATCTATGTAGTAATTTTCTCTCTTAACTATGGATGACTTTTCTTTTTGAATTTGTAGAAGTTTATTAAAAAAAAAAAAAAAAAGCCTTCTTGGCCAAGCCCATGCACCTAGGCACAGAAATTTGTTCCACTAACATGAGCTTGCTGCTGAGAAGTTTTCAAAAATCAGAGAACTCTATAAGAAAGTATGTGTATAAGTGATTGATTATTTTGCACATGAGAATGCGGAGAAGATAAATGAGGACGATTTTCCCTTTTTACAATAATGCCCTTTTGCTGAAGAATAACTGATAGCAGACGACCTCCTGGTTTTCTCTGCTGAGTGACAAGCAGATAGTCTGGTTAAAAAAGTTAAAGCAGGGGGCAGTGCTTGTGGCTCAAAGGGGTAGGGCGCCGGCCCTGTATGCCGGAGGTGGCGGGTTCAAGCCCAACCCTGGCCAAAAACTGCAAAAAAAAAAGTTAAAGCAGGGTGAGCGACTTGTCCCTTTATGTCTGAGTAACCATGCATGACATGGCAGGAAAAACTGAAGACAAAAATATGTACAGATGAAGCTTTAAAACTAAACAGATATAGGCTCAGCGCCCATAGCTCAGTGGTTACAGCACCAGTCACACGCACTGAGGCTGGCGGGTTTGAACCCAGCCCAGGTCTGCTAAGCAGCAATGACAACCACAACCAAAAAATAGCTGAATGTTGTGGTGAGCTGTAGTCCCAGCTAAATGGGAGGCTGAGGCAAGAGGATTGCTTAAGCCCGAGGGGTTGAGATTGGCATGAGCTGTGATGTCACAGCACTCTACAGAGGGTGACATAGTGAGACTCTATCTCAAAAAAGAAAAAACAAACAAACAACAACAACAACAAAAAAAAAAGCTAAATAGATGTACGATCAACATGACAGGGACGTTTGCCTGAATGGTTTTGCAAAAGTCAACTAAATGCTTGGATACACTACACTCAATATCGTTAATTGTAAAATCAGGATAATGTGCTCTGACAGGGTTTACTTAAAGATTGGAAACTGCTATCATGTCTCATACAGCATTTACTGAATACATGTCAAATATTAAAATTAATTAATGTAATTGCTATGAATGTTAAAAATAGAATACCTGTGCCAACTCACAATTACTAAGCCTTTATGCACAAATAAAAACATCCCTTTCCTGATACACAAAATCAGCACCCATTTTGAAAACGCATGTGAAGTAGGGAAGTTCCATGTTTGACAAAGATACATTACCAAGGGTGATTGTGATTTATCCCCAACAGTGAAAGGATTAATAGAAGTCAGGCAGAATCCCGATGTTCAGTATCCCGGGAAAGGAATAACTTTTTTTAGACACTTTTAACAGGGGGATTTTAAATTGTAGATAGCAGTATTTTTGAAATTTCTCTTAAATTTCTCTAAGATAAACTGTATCTGTGGAAAGTCTTGGGAAGAATTTTTTTTTTTTTTTTTTCTGTGAAAAAATAAATAAATAACTGTAACCTGAAGAGACGCTCGACATTGTGAGCGTCTCACTTCAGGTCGGAGGTTTCAGGGGCAGAAATCCTTGACCGAGTCCCACCTTTCTGTGGTATGAGTTTAATCAAATGCAGCTGATGAGTCATATGGTAAAGACATGGCTATGTTATCAGTTTAAAGCCAGAATTCCTTCTTATGCAAAAAATAACTATTTTTCTCAGTGGAAACACAAGTGGTGAAGGCAACGTTCTGCATCCCAGTCTCAGTGATTCTGCACAGAGAGACTCAGATGTTCCTGCATTTTTGTGCCTCAAAGGCATAACATGGACTAGATTTGTCCCAAGTTCATTCATGACTGGTAAGACATGCTGTGAGTTTCTAAATTTTACACGTGTAATTCTGAGGCAAATTTTTCCTCAGATTTCAGAGTTAGATTCTAAAGCACAACTTATTTTATTATTAATTAATATTTATTTATTATTTATTTATTTTTGAGACAGAGTCTCACTCTGTCACCCTGGGTAGAGTACCATGACATTACTGTAGCTCAAAGCAACTTCAAACTCTTCGGCTTGAGCAATCCTCTTGCCTCAGCCTCCTGAGTAGCTGGGACGACAAGCGCCTGACACAACACCAGCTACTCTTTCTGTTTACTACAGATGCGGGTCTCACTCTTTGCTCACACTGGTCTCTGAACTCCTGAGCTCAAAGGATCTGCCCACCTTGGCCTCCCAGATTGCTAGGATTGCAGGTGTGAGCCACCGTATCCAGCCTCTTACTTATTTGTTTTTAAAGTGCAAGTTATTTTATGTCTCAGTGATTTCAGTAGACAGCCCTGTTAGTATTCAGCCTGCTGTGAATATCTTCTGTCTGTGTGGTGTATTGGACAAGAATATAGTATAATAGAATTCCTCTGCTAGGGTGGTGGTAGTGAGGATCACCACAGAGAAAGATGGATTACTGTACAGAATGGAGACCCCACACACACACACACACAAACAGGTGCAAATCGCTGGTCCTTCTCATTTCTGTTTTATACAAATCAAAAGAGGTTGTTTAGACAGCTGGAAAGTGATCCCTAGACATTGCTGATCACAGCCATGTTACCAGAAGGAAAGAGTAGAGATGTAGGCTAGTCTTGGCATCGGTTTTTAGAAGTCAGGGAAGTTGATGAACACAACTTCCATGTTTCCAAACTTTTATGCTACTCTCCAACAAGGACGGGAAAACTATGACACACAAGCCAATATGACACCCTACTCCCTTTTAAAAATAAAGTTTCATTGGAATTTTTATGTTACCTGGAAGATCATTGAATCATCACATTGCTTCTGCCCCAGTTATTTTTTTTATCTCACCAATTCATGTATGTATCTATCTATTTCAGTACAGATAACAACAGACATTCAGGCTTTGCTGTATTCATAATGAATGCAAAGTACAGAGCATAGGAAACATAAAAATTATTGCTGTATTTATCTTTCCTGAGTGTGTGTGGCTTTTGTTAAAAACCAAAGCCAAATTCTTATAAAACGTTTATGAAATGTGGCCTCGCTTTCTTAAATGATTTTATTTTACAGTTGGCATTTTCACTTGACCTCTGGGCCAAGCCAGGAGTGAGTCACAGGCCCTTAGAAATGAAACTCTGCAAACTAAAGGCAAGATTGAGTAAAAATTGCATTCATCTTCTTCAGCTGAGAAACCAACATGATAGAAAATTGTCCTGTTCGAAACCAAGAATGTCACACATTTCTTACTTGTGATCAGAATAAACTTAAAAGCCAGTCAGAGTTTGGATAGATTTTCAGACAGAGTCTGGTCTGGGTGACGTTTTTGATCTAACACGTGCTATCTAAGTGTATGGATTCCTTTAAGCCTCTTGCCCCCACATGTCGCTTTGATGAAAAGGAATTGTAATGTCTCACCTTCGTGAAAACAATAAGCTACGACTCCTATACCTTGATATCTCTTTTGTATCTGAGATGAATGTTGGAAGTGATCATGGAGAAATAAGTCAGTTATCATTTTATATTCACTCTGCCCTGTAAGTGTAAAATGAGAAAACTATAAACCCTGTCAAATCTCAGGAATACTTGCCGGCAAAGAAAACCCACATATACAAACATATATACAATTACATTTGCTTAAACAAATGATTGGGCTTATTCATATGAAAATGTCATTGTCAGAGTTTTCTAATCTGGGTGCCTTAAAATACTGGTTGTGTTAGCCATGGATAATTTCTCATGAAGAACTCTCTTCTCAGTGCCAAGGAGTACCATGAGCTGACCGCCTCCAAGTCTCAATACTTTGAGGATCATCTCAGGTTTTAAGCTCCCCATATTCATCTGGGGAAGCTGCCAGCTACCTACACAGCATGGTGGGGCATTAAAATAGGTGATTTTTCTCAATATAGAAAATATGCTCTTTCTAACAAAAAACCTTTTCCCTAGAACTTCCTGTGCTTTGGTACAAACTCTGTCAGAGTGCCCTTCACTGCAGCTTGACACTTCCTCTACCCAATCTGGCTATTTCTACCTTTCTCCCCCAGAAAGCTTCACCTCCCCAGTTCAACCCTGACACTTCTTACTTTACCTTAACATCTGCTTCTCAGACTACCTGACTGACACACTGATGTTTGATGAGACATTAATGCAGTTCTTAAATAATCCCATGGTCAAACAAAGTGTATTCACATGCTATTCACAAATGTACTGCCTTGTAAATTTTTGCAGCAATGACGATTGCTTAAACCTTGTTGCAATCTGCATTTCTAGACTTAGTAAGAGGACAATGATTTCTGGGCGCGCCCCCCCCCCCCACACACGGTTTTTTTTGGGTGTGTGTGTGTTTTTGTGGTTGTTGTTATTGTTGTTGTCATTGTTGTTTAGCAGCCCTAGTGTTCGTGGCCAGCCCCCTAACCACTGAGCTACAGACGCCCAGACTGTGATCTGGTTCTTACCTACGTCTCTCTGCCTCTCCTCCTTTCATCCTCTGTGACCCACTTTATGTCCTGCTGTTTCTTCAACCTACCAAGTTCATT
>CAUYPK010086739.1:0-52468 GCA_963574355.1 Loris lydekkerianus | reverse complement strand
GCTTTACTAAGAAGAATGTGTTCCACCTCCATCCAGGTTAATACATAAGATGTAAAGTCTCCATCTATTTTAGTGAATAGTATTCCATGGTATACGTATACCATAGCTTGTTAATTCATTCCTGGGTTGGTGGGCATTTAGGCTACTTTCACATTTTGCCAATTGTAAACTGAGCTGCAATAAACAGTCTAGTGCAAATGTCTTTATGATAAACAGAATTTTTTTCTGGGTAGATGCCTAGTAATGGGATTGCAGGATCGAATGGGAAATCTAACCTGAGTTCTTTGAGGATTCTCCATACTTCCTTCCAAAAAGGTTGTATTAGTTTGCAGCCCCACCAGCACTGTAAAAGTGTTCCCTCCTCTCCACATCCATGCCAGCATCTGCTGCTTTCAGACTTTGTGATGTGGGCCATTCTCACTAGGGTTAGGTATTATCTCAGAGTAGTTTTGGTTTGCATTTCTTTGATGATTAGCAGTGATGAGCATTTTTTCATATGTTTGTTAGCCATTCATCTGTCTTCTTTAGAGAAGGTTCTATTCATGTCTCTTGCCCAGTGATGAATGGGATTGTTGTTTTATTGTTGTTGTTGTTATTTTGATTAATTTGAATTCTCTATAGATCTTAGTTTTCAATCTTTTGTCTGATTCATAATATGCAAATATCCTTTTCCATTTGAATGTTGTCTGAGATAATAAAATTTTAGGAATAAGATTAAGTCAAATATGTTTGGTACCTGAGAGAAAGTACCTTCTAGTATTTTCCTTGGATGGGCTCTATGAAAGTAATTTTCCTCTGGTAAGGATACTTTGTTTCTTATTTCTAGGTTCTCTGTAATTTGGATCTACTGAGGTTACCAGATACCAGATGGACAGATTTATAGAAACAAATTTCCCTGTACATTCATTTTAAAAGTATGTTTATCTGATGCCTGCCCAGAAAGATGGAAGACAAAATCTGATTGTAAATGGACCTTTAAAAAAATTAGTCTAAAAATCAGTAATGACCATACGTGGAAATGAAACAACTAGGAACACACTAATGGCTCCTCGTTTTCTTCTCAGCAAAATCCATAATCTTTAGCATGACATTCAGAATGTTCTGTACCTGATTCTAATCTAGGTTTTTAAAAGCCTTCATGTTGGTTCCCCATATACCCATATGTTATAGGGAAAAGCAAGGATACACACTATAATTTATTTGTTTATTATTCTCATAGCAGTTTTTAACTACTATGATTTCTTAAACCACTCCACAGCTGAGAGTTAAACTTGCCCTCTTTTGCCCATCTTAGTATTAGAATTCTCTACCCGTATCCTCTAAAGTTCAGTTCAAATGCTATATCTCTGTGGTGAGTGGAAAGAACAAATGATAGGAACTTAGGAGCTCTTGACCTGTTTTTGTGACTAACAAGTTCTCAATATGGCCTTGGACAGCCACTTCTCTAGGACTCAGTTTCTTGTGTTCTCTAAATTGCCTCTGAAACATTCCACAAGTCTTTAAAGTGACTATGCCAGACTACTTCTATACTAGAAGTGATACTTTCCTTTTTAGATTTTTTAAAAAATTATTTTTTATTAAATTATAATTTTGTACATTGATGCATTTATGGGGTTCGGAGTACTGCTTTGATATAAATGTGAAATTCTTACATTGAACTAAGTAACACTTTCTTTTTGTTTTTATCACAGTTTATAGCATTCTGCTGGCATCCAAATTCATTGGTCTTCAGGAAAAGTACGTCCTAACCATCTCTTACTCATAAAAAATGAGCTCCTTTTTGCTATATACACACAATTTCTTAAGGTAGATTCTGAATAAATACATGACAACTAAATTTATACCCCAGGTACAGCAACATACACAAATATGAATGCTCCTTGAAAATCAAAATGGCCTTTTCAAAGGAGAGAATTTATAACACACTTGATTATCCCTAATATAGGACTGGCACTTAATGGCTTATGTTATATTTCATATATAATATAAATAGGAGAGCTTTCTACAGCAGTAGTGCATTGAAAAGATATTTGTTTAAATAAAGATATTAGCCTACTGTGTATATTAACTATTCTAGGAAAAGAAATATATGTTGATTATAATTTTCTAAGTCCCAAAGTTGTTTACTTTTTTAGAAACTTACAACTGCAATATTTAGAAACATACATAGATATACAGAGAATTTTATATTACCATGGGGTAGATATTTGGGAGATAGATTTTTACTTTTATAAAACTAATTTTTACTTTCAATAATATGTAAATACTTTTAATAAGCATATTATCTTAACAGCATAAATCGATTTTTGTTACTAAGATGATATTCTGAGCAAAGTTGGGAAGATGTATGTTAAGATGAGGAAATAAACTAGAGTGATACATAGTAATTGCTGAATCTAACAATTAAGGAAACTATGTATATTGCTGTAGAAAACAGTTATTTTTATTTTTTAAAACATATTAAGAATTGAAATAATGTTACCAAGGTTTCCCTCCTAACCACTCTTCTAAGTTTTACTCTGTGAAGTGCTTGTACCTTATGAAAATAAATAAATAGGAAATTCTCCTTATTTTTTTCAAATGAGGACACCCAATATATTACTATATACTTTTGATAAAATTTTACTTATACACGAAATAATAAGAAAATAAAAAATTGGGCGGTGCCTGTGGCTCAGTAAGTAGGGCGATGGCCCCATATACCGAGGGTGGCAGGTTCGAGCCCAGCCCTGACCAAACTGCAACAAAAAAAAATAGCTGGGCATTATGGTGGGTGCCTGTAGTCCCAGCTACTCAGGAGGCTGAGGCAAGAGAATTGCCTAAGCCCAAGAGCTGGAGGTTGCTGTGAGCTGTGATGCCACAGTACTCTACTGAGGGTGACAAAGTGAGACTCTGTCTCTAAATAAATAAATAAATAAATAAATAAATAAAAAATAAAATAAAATAAAAATTACTTTAATTCAGCAACTATTACAATCTGTAAAAACTTCATTATTCTCGTGTAATAAATTAAGAAGAAATATCTCTTTATTCATTGAAATTGGCTTTGATATGCTATGTTATGTCATGACATGCTAAACCAGGAAGCCAGAAAAGACTGGTAACATTCCTCTTATTTTTTTCTCCTGTTTTTAATTATTAAGTTTTCCATCAACATAGAAAAGTTAAAAGAATACTATAGGGAACATTCCTATCCTCAACACTTACATTTAGTAATGATTAATAGTTTCTTTTCTCTCTCTCCACATACATCCACCCCACCCTCCATTGCTCTGTGGACTATACACTTTTTTCTGGCTAAACCATTTGAAAATAAGTTGCAGACACCATGATACTATGCTCCTAAATATTTCGGCAAGCCTCTTCTAAGAATAAGGGCATTCTTCTACATATAACCACAAAACCATTACCATCACGTCCAAGAAAATGAACAATTATTTCAAAATAGCACATAGTATCCAGGTAATACTTTGCTCTGTCACCCAAGCTGGACTACCCTGGTGTGATCACTGCTCATTGCAACCTTGAATGCCTGGGCTCAAGTGATCATCCTGCCTCAGCCTCCCGAGTAGCTGTGACTATAGGTACATGCCAGTAGGCCTGACAAAGTTTTTTTTATTTTTTGTAGAAATGGGTTCTCACTATGTTGCCCAGGCTGGTCTTGAACTCCTGGACCCAAGTGATCCTGTCACCTTGGTCTTCCAAAGTGCTAGGATTATAGGTATGTGCCCAGCATTGCTTCTAAATTTTACCACAAAATAACTTACCAGTCTGGGACTCAGGCTCTGATGTGTAGAAAATAAAAAGTTTTCCAAACTGAATGAGGGTCTTCCAAAATATACGCGTGACTACTAGGAAAACTTTGTCCATGTAATTATCTTTGTGTATCGACTCAAAATGCATTTCACTAGATACGAAGCTCGCTGGAGGCAGAACAGTTTTAGTCATCGCTGTCACCCCCACTGTGTATTGTAGACAGGGGCACACTATAGCTGTGGAAGGGATTTCCTGTGACCTCTCCTTCCTCACATCCTGTGAGTTGTTAGGAGTCCAGGGAGAAGACAGCCACATCATCCATAGGCCCTAGAACTCTTATTCCCTTCTGATGTGAGAACTGCCACGATGGGAGAAAACATAACCGCGCGTTACGTTCTGTGCTTCCTTCTCCTGGAGCAGACATACCAAGAGCTGCTGATCAGGCACCAGAGGAAGAAAACCAGCAGAAACCACCTGCACAATCCAGACAAATACATTTTTCTTTTTCCTTCATTCCTTTTTCCCCTTTCCTTTTTTCTGTCTTTTTTCTCCTTTCTGTCTTTCTTCCCCCTCTCCCCCTTCTCCCTCTTTCTTTCCTTTGTGAAGCTTTGTGTCTGACAGAATTAGTTGTGCCATATGTCTGAAGTCACTTAGGAACAAAACGTTATAACAGTAGGAGACAATCCACAGAAAACACCACGAAGATGTAAGAATCAAGCCCATCAGCTTTGCAGTTTTATTTTTTCTTAAAAAAAAAAAAAAAAAATATATATATATAAAAATATATATATATAGATTATAAATATATAATCTAATATATATATTATATAAATGTATATAATATATATATTAGATTATATATATATAATATATATATATAGATTATATATATATATATATTTTATATATATATATATAGTGGGTTATATCCTTGAGGTTTATTCTGGGCTGTACACTAGGTTTTGTATGCTAGAAAGAGGGGTCTGAAGAGAATTCTGTAGATGTAGATGTTCTATGTTTGAGCTTCTCAAAGCAGCTAATGAAATCAGATAAAAGTTTAATTATAAAATAAGCAAGGATAAAAACCATAGTGGTAAGACTACACGATCAGCTTATGTATGCACTAGGCAAAGAGTCCTAATAACAAGCTGTATGTTTTCTAGCTGGTATAAAATGTCAAGTGTGGTAGCAGAGGGGCAGTGCATAGCCTTTCACCTTTATTCATAAGCTAGAAGCAGAAGAAACATTAATAAACAGCAGGTACAGCAGATGGCACTCAACACAGTCATAGTGGATTGGCACATAGGTAGAAAACAAAATGTAAGCTAGGTTGAAAATTATAAAAATCAGCCTGTTTAGGAAAGAGCAATTTTAAAAAATGTTTAGTTAGGTAAGAATTTGTTCATAGGAAAGCAACAAACTGAAGCTTAAAATGACAAAGCCAATGGAAATAGCTTGCATTACACAAGGAAGTACAACTAGGGCTAATGCTGTTAACTATAGAAATCAGAAACATTTTACGTGTACTAACAAGTAATAGATTTATAACAGAGTTGTCTGGATGAATGGCTATATGAGTGGCTCTGACAGAAAACAGCATACACCTCAGGTTCCTTCCCAAGCTCGCCCAAAGGCAGCCGCACAGCAGAACCTGCTAGGACTGCTCAATCTGGGAGCCCAATGGCATTCTGCCAATACAGAAGACAACAAATCTCCCCCTGACGTTTCAGCAGTAGCCTGAAGGCTCCACAGGAAAGCAGCAGAATCTCTTATTTCTCCTGCTTTCTATTTCTGGAGCTACAAAATTATCTCTGGGGTATTTGAGACTATCTTATTTACACCTCCACCTTGTTCTAGTAAGTATTTCAGGCTGCTATTAAACAATGTAGCAAAGAAATAAAAAAAGGATAGGAACATAAGTTGAAAATAAAAAGTAAAAGAATACTTATGTACACACGTGCACGCGCACACACACACACACACACACACACACACACACACACACAAAGTTCACACCTAAACTTGGGCCCCAAAGTTGGTTCTCAGCTTTGGTAGGAAAAGGAAACAGATTAGATAAGGGGTGCTAAGAAGAATTTGGCTAGCCTTTGTTGTCTGTTTCTGGGAGGTAACTAATTTATAAACTCTTGGAATTTCCTGAGACACTGGTGGGCCCTTAGATCACACCTGAGAGTTCATACTAATGAGATGACTCAGGATGGGAACTGGCCATGCCCTAAAGACCAACCATGTGATTGTCGGGGCTTTGACCTCCTGGGAAGGGAGGAAAGCTGGAGATCAAGTTCAACCATGTGACCAATTATTATATTTAGTCAATCATGCCTACTCAGTCAAGCCTCAGTAAAACTCTGGACACCAAAGCTCCAGTAAACTTTCCTGGTTGGCATCACTCTGGGTGTGGCGTATATACTGATATGCCAGGAGGGCAATGCATTCCCAGGGACAATGGAAACTTTGCATTTGGGAATCTGCCGGACCTCTCACCCTATGTGTCTCTCTGTTGGACTTGTTCTGATTTGTATCCTGTTGCTATGATAACACTGTAATCATAAGTAATAGGGCTTTCCTGAGTTCTGGGAGTCATTATAGCAAATTACTGAACCTGAGGGAGTAGTGGGACCTTCTGAATTTGTAAGCAGATGGTCAGAAATAAAGGCAGTCCAGGGAATCCCCAGCTTGTGACTGTTGTTTGGAGTATGGGCTGTCTTGTAGAAGACCATGCCTGCAAGCTAGAACGTTTGGCCAAAGTCTGTACAGTTGGTGTCAGAGTCACCATGGATGAGTAAGTAAGCTATGTAATGTACTGGACATGATACTTAGAGTAAACAGACCAAGCAACACAGGGATGCTTCTCATACAGATCCTCAAAATAAGCTAACTCTCATCCCAGAGCACATGCCCTAACTCCGCGGAAACCACACAAAGGTGGGTAAGGGCTGTCATGAGCAGTGCAGACACTTGTTCTCTCCTGACTGGAGGCTGATGGTTTAAGACAATTTAGAAAAACTGTGAACTTCCTCAAACAATTTTCCTTGAAAGTTTTGAAAAGTATTGGTTGGTTTTAACCTTAAATTTGTCCCTCTTCTATGTCTAAGCTCTCATGTGGGAGAGAAGCATGCACTTCATAAGGCAGTCGAGAGACACTCAAAGTTGATATCCTTCTATAAAAACTGCGTAGTGCTTAATAAGGTTCAGGACATGCTACCCCCAATATGGAACTTTGGCCCAAACAGCACAAACAGGAAATTCACTCTTGTGCTTCCCTTGGCCTTGTTCTCTGAGGCAGATAGTAAGATCTTCATTTAAGAGGTGCCCTCCCTATACCTGGAGGAAATGAATACTCTTATCTTTGAAGACACAGGGACACAGTTTTTAACATGGATTAAATTTTAAATAAGCTGTCACAAAATGCTTGGCCCTGACTGGGTGGGTGGTTTTCAGAAAACTGTCCGAAGAATACCTGGAACATTGAGTGACATAATTTACTAGCATGTTCTCCAAAGATAAATTTATGGCAAAATGTACATAAATGTAACTAACTATAGCAATTTATTGATACAAGTATCATCGATAAGTTAGTTAAAAGATGAAGAATAAATACCAAACAGTAATAATAGGTTTTAGAATTTATTTATAACAAGTAGTTGAAAGGGTCAATTGTCTGTTCATGCTATGCCTGATTTAGGAGACAAGTACATATGTATGTGTATGTCTTTTAGAACTCCATGAAAGGAAGAACAGCATCGACCTTAACTAAAAGTAGCACTTAATCACTGAGATACTAATTAAAATAACGCGGGGGGAGGAAGAATTCCATTTCTGCTTAGGATAAAGATAGATATAAGAGAACATCCTTATAATAAGAAAAGGCTGAATAGTCCAAAAAAAAATTCATAACTTACTTTGAGTCTAAAAACCTGAAGTCACAAGGCAACCAGAGAAACTGAATTTCAAAAGGTGTTAAGGGTCTTTGAGGAGAGACAGGAACACGTGAACTATTTCTTTCACCTCTGACAGAGTATGGGAAGAAACGGAAAACGTAGGAAGGAAGTAACTAAAACCTAAAAGAATTCTTAACGGCTAAATCCCTGGGAGTCCTAGACACAAAGAGATCCAGGTCTTTCGTGGGTTTTCGCCAAGTTCTCAGGAGAAAGACTGAGGGTTGGGGCAAAAAAATAGGAAGAAGACCCTTTGATGGCGAACAAGCACAAACCTAGCTTGGTTCTGGGGATCATTCTTTACCATACAAAGCAAAAGCTACAGCAGCTGAGGGGAAGGACCCAAATAGTGCACTAATACAAAGGAGAGGTCAGCTACCGCCGGGCTAGGGGGCAGGAATGCTGAGAAATAAGGTAACATTATTCCTGAGTTCTTCCTCCTGAACCTACCTCCGCTTACACTAGTGTTCTGCGGAGTAACAACTGGATATAAAAAACTTGTCAAGCAAGTTCTGCAATGTACTTTTGTTAGAATATTTTTTAAAAGTTATCGGAATGTATTTGGTGTTAGAAGATTTAAATATTGGCTCGGCACCTATAGCACAGTGGTTATGATGTCAGCTACATACACGGAGGCTGACAGGTTCGAATCTGGCCCTGGCCAGCTAAACAACAATGACAACAACAACAACAACAATAAAATAGCTGGACATTGTGGTGGGCACCTATGGTCCCAGCTACTCAGGGGGCTGAGGCAAGAGAATTGTGTAAGCCCAAGAGTTGGAGGTTGCTGTGAGCTGTGATGCCAGAGCACTCTACTGAGTGCGATATAGTGAGACTTAGTCTCAAAAAAAAAAAAAAAAAAAAAAAATTAAAAATTAAATATTGGCTTGGCACCCGTAGCTCAGTGGTGGCCACATATACCAGTGCTGGTGGGGTCTAACCTGGCCTGGGACTGCTAACCAACAATGACAACTATAACAAAAAAACAGCCGGGCATTGTGGTCCCAGCTACTTGGGAGACTAAGGCAAGATAATCGCTTAAGTCCAAGAGTTGGAGGTTGCTGTGAGCTGTGATGTCACAGCACTCTACCGAGGGCGACATTAAATTCTGTCTCAAAAAAAAAAAAACAACCCAAACAGGTTCAAATATTAAAAAAATTAAATTAAATATTTAAGATTCATGAGATTTATTAAAGTCATGGTCTGTTCTTTTTTTATTGAGTATTACAGTTTTATTTTTTAATTCTTTTTTTTTTTTTTTTTTTTTTTTGTTGAGACAGAGTCTAACTTTATTGCCCTCAGTAGAGAGCCATGGCGTTACAGCTCACAGCAATCTCCAACTCCTGGGCTTGGGCGATTCTCTTGCCTCAGTCTCTCGAGTAGCTGGGACTACAGGTGCCCGCCAGCTATCTTAAATTAATTTTTAATTAAAATCATATGTTATGTATACATTTATGGGGTATAATGTAATGATTTGACATACAATGTGTAATGCTTAAATATTTCAAAATAACTAAGAGTAAATTTTAAAAGTCTGTTCCTTTAAAAGATGGGGCAGATGTGGCTATAAACTAATGGAAAGACCGCTGGACAGGAAAGCAGATGAGAACTGCCAGGAAGGATCTGTATATTTATAGGACATTTACTTTTCACTTACCTGCTGGGATTATAAAAAAGCCTTTCAAGACAAGGGCTAAAAACATGAACATTCAGGAATCTCAGAAGAGGAAACCTCTTGAAGAGTAACCAGTTCCGAAACATTAGAATTTAGGATTTTCTTAAATTTTCAGCTATCAGTAGAAATTCAGGGTAGAAAATGAAAATAGTAGCTGGTCAACAAAATTGGAACATTTAAGGGAAATGATAAAAATTAAAATTTTCATTAGTCAGATGCATAAAAAAGTCTGTCCTGTTGATACAAATGAATCACAAAGTAGTAGCTTTAAAGTGACTTACTTTCAATACCAGAACCCAGACTGAAGGCCAAATGGCACAGGTAATACATATGGAATGCTGATGAGCTTCCTCAGCGTGAACATTTGGAGCTTGGTGTACAAGCATTGGAGACACTGGACTGGCATTCCTTTGAGGAACTGACATCAAGGCATGGAGAGTGGTACATCAGCTATCACTGGTAATAAAAGAGACAACTAAAGACGTTCCTTTGCGATCCATTCCTCATTTTCCATCCCCCCACCACAAAAAAGGAGTGAATGAATTTAAATAACATGGGAGAGAAGGCTTTTTGTTTGTTTTTTTTTTGGTGAAAAACAGTTGGTTTGGTTACTCCAGTCAGTTAAAACAGATGCCATTTATTCAGCAAAACTTCCCAAAGGTTAACTAAAAATTTGGAAGTATACTAGGCACTGCAATCTATGAGTTCTCTTTGGCAATCACTTTGAATTCAGAATAGGTTTAAATCTTTCCAATCCCCCGAGAAAGGAGTCTCCAATAAATTAACCAATATAACTTTTGATTGTCTACTTTCCAATACATTGTAACTGATACCTAACATTAATCCTCCACAAAAGGCAATTTTTCCTAAATCATTTCAGTCAATCATTTGAATTACTCTAAATAACTTTGTCTTCCAAAAGCACTTTGAAAGCTCTCTTTGTGCCATTCCAGAGACTCACTTCAGATACTATCTGAACAGATACTATCTGCTCACAAAAGCACTATCACATCCTTTATTCTATTATGTCTGGTAGGTACAATAGAACATTTGATATGAAGAAATTAAAAGTATAAAAGCTTAGCAAATTTCACTAATTTAAGGATTATGGCACAAGTTTGGTTAACAAAATAAAATGAAAACATGAATTTAAGTTTCACATACAGATATTGATGTACTGCGTTGACCCCTTTTAAAATGACATCTGTCTTCAATTTATTTATATATTTCAGAAGACCTCTGACCAGGAGTCAGGGGAAAAGCTATCCTCCCCTTTAAGTGTCAAAAAGTGCTGGATAGGACTGGGAAAGATTGCTGTTTTTGCCAGAAACTGATTACTTGAGCATTTGAATTTATGCCAGCAATCTTCTCAAGACACTAGCAAGACACTTAGACAAAAACACACTTCTGCATGTAGAAGGCAGGAATAACTGTACTAATGTAAGGATTGTCAATGGCACATATCGTTTCTCAAAAAAAAAAAAAAAAAAAAAAAAACCCAGTAAAATCCACGTTTCTCAGCATTTTTATAATGAGAGGTGATGGAAAGTTAACTTTGTGATAGTATTAAGGGTCTTAATAAATAGATGAAGAAAGGCCATCCATGTCAATGACTAGGAAAGAAGTAAAACAAAAAGCCAGAGAGAAATTTCTTAACAGGATGATGATACCTTCCCCCAAATCCATGAGATTCCATCTGACTAATATCTCAACATTTCTGAAACTGCAATGATAAGGCAACAACCATCTGCTTGCTACACAGGATAGACAGACAGTATTTTTCTTCTACTTTGAGTCTTACTGAGATAGCTAGCTTTTGAAAAGTATAGAAGAGACAGAGGAGAGAACTACAAAAATGAACTAAGAAAAAAATGACATGAATTTAACCACTTACATGGACAATGAGAAAAACGTACAAGTATAGAACAAAAAGAAAATACAAGAGTTAAACACAGAAGAAACTAGGAAAGTCAAATTCCTGTTTTTATTAAAGATATAAGGGAACTTAGCTTAGGCAAGAAGAAAAGGACTTTAAAAAATTCAATAGATGGCTATGGTAGATTGCAAAATACTCATTTTTTGACTAAAAAAGAAAGAGAGCTATCAGCATGGCATGGCTCAGTATAGTATTACATGCCTTAGGAAGAATTTTCCTGTATAAAATAAAGGTCAAGTATAGCCCAGATTATCGAAAGATAGAGGAAAATCTGAAAACACATCTTAAGTTAAAAAAAAAAAAAATACATATATATATAGTTGCTTAGATTCAAGGAAATAAGAAATTCCCATCTACTCTAAGATAATAAGTCAGATTTTCTTAAAAAGATTCATAACAATGAAATATATATATATATATATTTATCTGCTAAGTCAGATTTTCTTAAAAAGATTCATAACAAGGAAAAAAAAAATATATATATATAACTGCTTAGATTCAAGGGAATAAGAAATTCCCATCTACTATTGACCTAAGATAAGAAGTCAGATTTTCTTAAAAAGATTCATAACAATGAAAACAGAATATTATTTATTTAGATGAGTGTTTATGCCTGGTTTGGCCATTTTTATTAATTTTAACAAATGTCAAATTAGAAAATATCACATTTGCTTAGAAAGAAGGATCAAATTTAACAAAGGATCCTGGTACAATTTGAAAAACAATGGTGCTTGTGGTTGCAAAATAGGATTTGAGTTGCTTTTCTTCTTAATACAGTACGTAACCATGGGTGGCACCTGTGGCTCAACGGGTAGGGCACCGGCCCCAAATACCGAGGGTGGCGAGTTTGAACCCAGCCCCGGACAAACTACAACAAAAAAGTAGCTAGGCATTGTGGTGGGCGCCTATAGTCCAAGCTAGTTGGGAGGCTGAGGCAAGAGAATTGCCTAAGCCCAGGAGTTGGAGGTTGCTGTGAGCCGTGATGCCACAGTACTCGACTGAGGGTGATAAAGTGAGACTCTGTCTCTAAAAAAAAAAATACAGTACATAACCATGGCTCTGTGTGTTTGTTTCCTAACATACTTGACCTTGTTTTTCCATCTAAAGAGGGGTAATAACAATTTTTCCTTATCTTACACATATGGGTGTTTATAAAAAATGTCAGCTAGGTTTTATGTTCTAAGTGGCAAATCTTAGAATTCAGATTAGTATTGTTTAAAACTGTGATTATATTTGTTTCCCCAATGAAAACATTTATCAGTCTGAAGCTTAAAATCACTCACTGGTTATTCTAGCTAACTTGATCTCTCGTTGCATTGTTAATAACACTACATTCAATGGAAAATATAGTATTATATTTGGGAAATAGTTACTCCAGATGCAGTATTAGAACTTGTTACAATGGTAGAAATCATGCAAGGAAGGTATAAATGTAAATTGATTTTTTTACTTTGAGGTGATACATAATAATTTAATAATTTAATCCTTTATAAAGAGTTTCTAAAATCTATTTTTTAAAAAGTGGCAAGAGGAAGAAAAATCATCTCAGTGGTAGGTGTATAATTTCATTTTGCTGTTGCTTTATAATGGAGAGAGGTGAGATATGTGAAGTATTAAAAACAGAAAACAGTTTCTTTCCAGAAGATTAAATTGGTATACAGGTTAAAATTTCCATAAAATATTTACAGTTATAACGAATGATATCTCAAGCTGACATTTATAATAGTGATTAAAAAATGCCTTCCATTTTCTCTTTCCCTATTTAGTTGTTAAATCTTACTACTGAGAGCTTATGAATGCCACGTTTTCTCCTATAAGCACGTGAATATTTTTTATGTTGCAATGAAATGTGTAACACAGTAATTAAAGATGTCTGCCTCAGCTATTTACACCTCTTTTTAAATCAGAGAAATCTGACTATATGACTTTATAGAAATACCAAGCCAGTACTTCAAGATTAAACTTAAGTTAATATTTTACGAGCAAGAGTCAGAGAAGATACAATAGTGAACCTAACAGTCTTAACCCTTAAGAGGCATCTGATCCAGGAAGGAAGACAGATTTCTACAAAACTAACTATAATTGAAAAATCAAATTGAATAGTATGTTCCTGTTAATAGAAGAGGTTATTGATTTTGACAGTTGGCATCTGGGAAACTTTTTGGAACAATTCAGCATGTGAGCAATGCCTTGGGGAATTGTATTTACACTCTGGTTGATGAAGCGGAGTCCTGAAAGTACCTAACATAATTGAGTAGAGGTGAGACAAGTAATGTAATGTGTCCACAAGGGCAGGGACTATTGCCTGCTCCATTCATGCTACACTGACAGCTTTTAGAATGATGTCTGGTGCAACAGATGTACGTTGAATAAATGAATGAACTGGATGCTGGGCCATTGGAAGAAAGGTGGGGAAGCACTGGAAATGAGGGGGAACTCCAGAAAAGCTTAAGAATATGAACATGATAAAGAACACTGCTGGTTTTTGAAGAAGAGGATAACGTGACCTGCCATTTATTTTTAATATTAAAATTCTGGAAGCAATGTCAATTGACTGAGGAGGTGAGTCTATAGAAAAGGTAAGATAAAAGGTACCAGGATTGAGAAAAAAGTCTTCATGTGGGACTCTGGTGGATCTCATAGAACTTAAGAAACAACTTAGGTATGGCACTGAGAAAAAGAATTGATAATTTATGATAAGATGAATTTGGAGATTTCAAATTGAGTGATAAACAGAATGATAGTATCTTTATGTGAGATAAGGAGAAAAGGTAAATAGCAAGTTTTGGTAGGAGAAAAAATATGTTTCATTTTTAGCATATTAAATTTAAGCAGACCACGAGCATCCAGGACAGAGTGATCCCTGGAGCCTAGAATAATAGCGCCAGGCACACTGAAGGCCTAATACAATTATTTATTACTAGATGGGCATAGCATGGCTTAAAAAGACATACACCAGGCACATTTGGTTGGAAACTTGATTCTGCATCTCATTCACTGTGTGTCCTGGGCAAATTAATCTTTCTATACCATAGTTTCCTCATCAACAGAATGCATTTAATGGCTACTACATTAAAGGGTGCTACAAAGCAAAGGCCTACTGCAAGGCGTGACATACAGCTGGTCCTTGTAATTGTTAGCTTCTTTCCACATCTCCGAGTTGGTCTGCTTTCCCTAGGATTGGACAGTTTTAATGCATTTTTACTTAGCTATTTTCACTGTCTTTTCTTCATGTCACTCAGATAGGCAACGAAGACATATGAATGGGTCTTTATCACTACAAAGTCACATTCCTGGCACTAAAGATTTCCACAATTTAATTGTACCTTACCTTTTCAAATCTATGCCTATTCTTCCCCAGGAAACATTTTCTGCCTTAGCCAGACTGGATTTATTCGACTTTTCTAAATACATCTTAAACGTTTACATTCACATGCACTTTTCCTCCCTTCGCTATAAGTCTCTAACTACCCAAATCCTTCTCATTGTTAAGACACAGGATCGTTATTATTGTTTTTATCGAATAATATTTAGTACTTTCTGTGTGCCAGGTACTATTCTAAGTGTATTATATGTGTTATCTCACTTAATCTACATAAGCCATCTTACTTAATCTACCAAAGCCCTATAAGATAATCTATCATTATCTGTTACTGAGATAAGAATACATAATTGTTTTTCTTCTCTAACTAAACTGTACACTGCTCTATGATATGAGCTCTGCTTGTCCTACTTTGTGTAATCATCTAGTTAGGCAGGAATTCAATGAGGTGTATGGATTAACTGCATTTTCATTCCTGTTTGTTTCTTTAAGCCTTTATAGTGCTCACTTTCATTAAATCTATCATTTTGTCAGACGTTAAAAAGTAAATAAGGTCACCTAAATTAGTCTACATCATATCTGATAAATGTAGATCTTTTTAGGGACCTGAGTCTATCTGCAGACATACAGTAAAGATTCTACACACTACAGAACAGCAAGGGCTGAAGTCATAGGGCTTGAGTTCTTCTAAATAAATTCTTGGGGTTATTAGGATCATGATAGCTTGATCATTCTTGATTGAAGCCACCGTGAGAAAGATGAGAAGACTCGGGGAAATAAAAAATTATGAAGAAGTAAAAGCAAACAAAATTAATAAAACATGATGGTACATTCACCTTTGTTTTGCAGATTTCATAAGATATTGTCACAAGGAAAGAAAAGAAACTTGTCCTGTTTCTTCACTGTACCTGTTATACGTCGTCGTACAGAAGGAGCACAATTTTTTAAGCATATAAATCAACATTCCACATTATCATCTTTCCTTACTGGAAGAAATAATCATTTGGGATGTCCATAGAATCAAATGTGTTTCCGGGCATTCTCTAAATTATGATTATGGTACACAGAATTTACTTTCCCCCTAGATCTCTTGAGAATATAGCACAAATATTTAAATCATATCTCTTTCTCATAATATATCTAGCCAAATCCAAAAATACACGGAAAACTTAACAGGAACCATTAAAAGAAGAAAAAGTGGACCCCAAGTAATAATTGAAATTAAATCACAAATAATAAGAAATTGTGTACTTTTTAAAAACATTAATAACTTAAAATTAATTTCTGATTTACTAACGAAAAGGAAATTTTTTGTGCTGCTATCCTTTTTAAAGACAAAAACTGCTAGGGTTTTTTAATCAGCTTGCTTATAGTTAAGGCTAAACATGAGAAAGACTACCATGTTAATCAAAGCATATGCTTAATTCATAAAGGAGAATAAAGGAAATGTTAGTACAAAGGAGAAAAAAAGGTTAATCAATGCAACTCAATTTTAGCTGAGGGCATTTTTCCACGACTACTGAACCCTAGCATGTGTCAGGCAGCTAAAATTATACTAAAACGTGTAAGCTCTGTTGTTATTTTAGAGATAATCCAGGAAGCAAAACAAAGCCAAAAATTCTCTCTGCATTTTTAACATGAATGCTTTAATTTTCAGTCAAGGGTATATGTTTTTTTCTGTTTTAAGATTTTTATGTATTATCTACTCTTCTGTGAACATTTGAAAGTTTCTATAACAAAAAGTAAAAAAAAAAAAACAAAAAACAACCCAATAACAAAATGATTTTCACATGTATATCCCTGTAGTATTCTGAAGTTAAAAAAAAGGGCTTTGTGTCTATTTCCAACACACTGTTCACCCTTTAAAACAATTCTTACCAGTCTCTGTTTCTGAAGCTCCTCTCTAAGAATTCTATCTTCTGGTAAAACATCGCATAACAAAAAATAATTTTCTTGTTCTTCTGTTGAGAAATCAGAAAAATAAGTGAGAAAAAAGACGCTTACCATTTTTTTCTCCAAAGAGTATTTATTTCTTTGAAGGTATGTATTAGGATTCTTCCTTGTTAGGGTTGTTTTAGTTTATTCAAGTTAGGCAAGATAAACACGGCAATTTAATTTTAGCTCTCATGAAAGTGAGAGTAAGATTTAAGACAGTAAGATTATTCCTATAAATTTTTGGATTGTAAGGGAAAGATAGTAGCCAAAATGTATACTTACCAAATGGAGCTGCAGAATTGATTCTTATCACACTACAGAAATCTGTGATGGGTTGTTCAGTGAACCTTTTCTTCCAATATAAAATGTACCTTAGAATAATAAAAAAAAAAAGAGAGAGAGAGAGGATGGTGAGAAGACTGAATACAAAACTTTCTTTTGAATGACAGAATTTTATAAGAATATTCAATTATCCCAAAGAACAAATCAAATATTAACTGAAAAATGCTAAAATATTTGTGAAGATAAAGGCAGTAGAGCATTGCAGAAATATGAAATAAACATTTAATAAAAGAAATTACCATGCTAAGGCATGAAATAGACTAAACTTTACTATCGCCAACCTCAACAAAGATGTATAGAAGAGTTAAAATGAATATTTTTAACTGATATTGAAGTTTTCTGAAATAACATCTAAGTTTATATTTCTTTTAAATGCAACAATGATTAAATAGGCTATGACACATTCTCCAATAAAGAGATGAGTAAGTGGTTATCTTATATACCAAAAGAACAGAGCTCAGAAGAATAATGTAATGAGAAATCAGTCTAACTTCAATATCTATAGAACAAGATGGAGAAATTCCATGTATGTCCACACTCTGTCTAGAATGAGGTAACTTCAGACACTGGAAAAATAGCTGAACTCATAATTCTTGTATCTAATGAGTTGAGTTAGAAGCAGCACACTGGCTAGGAAAAAAAAAAAGCATAACTCCCAGACTTATATGTCTGATGAAAAGAGGGAGTAGGATGACAGAATTGAATGAGCTGTTCACCTTTCTATTTTTCCAACAAGATTCATACTCGTAATTGCAATCCCATTTATTAAATGGTACGAAGAAGAGAGTGTGATCTTCTTCATGAGGAGAAAGGAAATGGAAAGGTTGACTCTCTGGCTGACAATTTACCAGGCTACACAACTGATGGATAAAAGAAGTAACTCACATGCAAAAAACCTTTTGTTTGTGAAAAAGATGGGACTTTAAATATATGAAGTATACGGAAAGAATAGGAATTTGGACATTTTAAATAAGTTGATATAATACCAGGCTGTGTTTTAGATATAACATGTCCACAATAAATGTTTTAAAGATATAGAAGAGCATTTGAAGATTCCTATAAAGCTCTCCAAGTAGCCCTCAACTCCCAATATTTTGTCTTTTTATTTTTGCCTCCTTTTTCCTTAACATAATTTTTCTTAACATTAATTTTTCAATCTTATGGGGCTCTACAGAAAGAATATTTTTGTATTAGAAAAAAAAAAAAAAATCCTTGCTGGGCTCAGAGGTTTTAGAGAAAGAACCAGGACATAAGCTGATATAAAATATAAAAATAAATGGATGACAATACTGAGTGAATATAAAATAATAAGGAAAGGCAGTCAGTGAATAATGTATAAAAATAGAACCACACATTTTAATTCTTTCTTCTCATGTACAACTATATTGTCAACCTTGGTGAGTAAGAACAGAAGGACTCTGTCCTTATATAACAGTGCTAGATTTTGTTCTAAGGGTTCTGAAAATGATAATCTTAAGCTCCTTGTTAGCCTCCAACTACAAATATGTAAATGATGTACCATTACTCTCTAGCTGGCTTCCATATTAGAAGTCTCATAAACAGAAGGCAAGTGCATATTGGATCCATCGCGGCAAATAAAAAAAGAAAAAGTATCTACAAAAGGCTGAAACATTATTTCCTTGGTCATTCTGGGCCATTTTCAGCACCTTGTTCTCCCCAGTATCCCACACAGCTACCCTTATTCTCCACTTTTCCATTCCCTACTTGTTGCTTTTTCTCCCCTAGAGAGAGGAAAAAGGGAGAAAGAGAAGGCTTAAGAAAATAAAAAATGACATTCCAGTCTTTTTCTTATTCTCCCATCAGCCCTTCTTCTACTACAAAGCAGTGGCAGGGATGAAGGAATGTAGAACCTGTACTAGTGACACCAGGAATAGAAGTGAGATGTTCTTCTACATGGAAATACACAGGGATCTATTTTCATGATGAATCAAATTCATACACAGGAGAATCAGATAACTGATGAGAGGAGAGCAACTGAGGTTCCTGTAGGCATAATCTCCTCCATGATTTTAAGTCAACTGATGTTAGTAATGGTTTCTCTTGTGCTTATCACCTGGAAACTCTGATATAAAATAAGCATATGACGTGATTCTTCTCTTCAAAGATCAAGGAGACAGTACCCACGCATGGACGGCCTCAGCGACTGAGACCTAATGGAATCAGGTGATTGTTACCTCTGTAGTAGAATTTCTTTGCACTTCTTGCTCCAAATCAGCAGCCCCAAATACTTCTTAGGTGGGAAGTTAGGAGCAGTTCTGAGCTACTGACTTTAAAAGACAGGAAGGCCAAGTTCTCTCTGGGGAATATACCACGGAGGGGTTTTGTCAGTTCCAGGTGCTACTCCACTGAGAACTACTTGGGTGATATCCTCTCAAAACCAAGAACAGTAATTAGCCCTCTGTAGTATTAGCTCCATTCTGCATCTATAGCCCATTACAATGCAGTGATAATTCCTTGAATACACAGGCCGCTTACCTTTGGAATGTTCACAGACGTAGAAAAGTGTTTGTGTGAAATTATGTGAAGCAGGTGACGAAGTAAGAGTCTGGATCCTAGTAACCAGACTAACCTTTGCAAGGGCCAATACTGTTCCTCTCTTTCCTACACAAATTTTATGCTAAAAGCAGTTTTGCTTTTAAAATTAAGACAGCGGTCATAGCTGTGTTAACTACCACCCAAGACGATGGTGAATAGAGGAGCAGGGACTTTGCACTCAGAGATATGCACTTTAATTTAAAGTTATGTTACTCTCTGAGATGCTAGTTTGCTCATTTGTAAAATGAATTGATAATTAGAAAGGATAATGCATGTACAGCACAGGATTATGCAAAATCCTGGATAATTAATAACTGATAGTTATCACCATAAGAAAAAGTAACATATTTAGATAAGACTAAATAAAATATTAAAGCATTAGTGTCTATCCCAGAGAAATAATGGTCCTTAATACAACGGTAAAAATAACATTTCATCAAACATTTCATAAAAAAGTCAAAATAACTATATGAATAGTGTCACAGGGCACTATAGGTTCCTAAGATGTTAGAAGAGCAGAATGATAAAAATGACAGTTATTAGCAGCTAGCACTTAATGAGCACTTACATGCCACAAGGTCACATAATTAGAATGTTGGAATTGGTATCTGAGCCCTCTAGTTTCAAAGCCAAGCTCAGTCTTCTACAACAGTCTCTAGTGTCATGTGGTACCCCTCTGTACAAGAAATGCAGAAAAGGGAAGGAGGGACAGGAAGAAGCCCCAGAACGATAGTTACAATGAAGGCTTACAGCATTTCTTTCCTCAGAGACTAAGGAGGGTCACCTAGAATGCCTTTTGATAAGGCAGAAACAGAACTATAGAAACGAAGTCTGAAGGGAGAGGGAATGTCTTCGCTTCTCGGAAGCATACTACCTAACAGTAGCCCTCAGTCTGAACTGCCTCCAATTTCCTACTTAAGGATTGAAAGTTGATACCATCTGTTCAGGTTGTTGATCTGGAACTGCTTAACTAGGCAAGCACAAAGTGCAAAGAGGTTCCACTATAGAGCTAACAATCACCTGATTCCAGTTGTCAGTGGGTCTCATTCTCCAAGGCTTTCTGGGTTTGGGTGTTGTCTCCTTGGTCTTTGGAGAATCACATCACATACCTATTTTCTATTTGAAAGGTGACAGGCATGAGGGAAGCAATCACCAATATCAACTGACTTGAAAGCATGGGGAGATTGTGTCTGGCGGAATCTCAGTTGTCCTCAATAATTGGGAAGAGTGTGTCATGGGATAGAGAAAGAGGAGGCACTGCTGCGCGCTCATCGTCTGGGAGACTCTGCCTAGGTTATAAGACACTTTATTGATCCATTAACAAGCGGTCTTGTATGTCTAAAATGTTCTTTTTCAGATGTCATCTGTGCGATGGTGTTGGGGGGTGGCTTTCAAGGGAAGGGCAATAGAGCACACAGTACGTTCATCCAATAGGAACTAAGTTGTCATTTGAGTGTTCCTCCTGACCAAAGGCTGGGTGACAACAAAATAAATGAAAAAGTCATCTGTTACAAAAGCAAAATATAGCCTACCATACAACTTAAAAATATAAAATTACGCACAGCTTACTGTGGTTGACTATATAAACAGACTTCAACTGCAATGAAACATTTGAACTGAGTCTAAATTTGAGTTAAGAAATATCCTAGTTATTAAACACATAAAAGTGCTTTTAAGTTTACAATTGGAACTAAGAGATACCAATGTATACATTGCCTTGTGGTTGGCAAAGACATTCAGATAAATTGTACTCAATTGAGAGACAGCTTAAAGATAGCAGATCTTCTTCAAGAAATGCTTCTTGTGGCATTTTTTCCCACCCACTGGAACATATTTTTTCAAAGCTAAGGGATCATTTAGTACTTATGTGCATTTTCCCCCACTTTTCTAGTTTATTCAAAGCTACAACTGCAGCTTTCAATATATAAAGGCCACCAAGAAATACGTTAACATGTGGTACAAACTCGATTTGGATGACAGTTCAAAGCATTTCATACTTTATTAAAAAGCCATAATTACTAGGTCATCAGTAAATACTTTCTTCTTCCAAAGGAATATTAAATCATGTATCACAAAACTGTCTCACAAAAAATCCTTCTTGCGATAGCTTACCTGCTCAGCCCTCTCCTGGCACTGGTGTGCTCACTGACACATGCAGAAAGGTTTGAGGCGTGGTTGTTAATTAAGTGGCACTGAGTCAGTGGAATTTAGTATGCAAAGGTGCAAGAATTAGAAGTTAACATTTATCTTCTGGAGCAATTTTACCCACTAAATAAAGCTTGGAAATAGCTTAGGTTTTTTTTTGTTTTGTTTTGTTTGTTTTTAAGAAACAACTGATGTTTGTTTTCTGCCAACCTTTTTTCCATCTTGTTTAAGAGCCTGTGCAATCACCTTAGGACTACTCAGCAGTTGTTCCTAGCCATGAAGTAGCCTGAGCAGTGGAAGCTGCACACCATCTTCTGTGGTGGGCTGAGCTCCAGTCTTCAGTGGGGAGCTCTGAACAGGCACAGAGGGCACCTGTAGCCTTCACGCCAGTCTGTAGCATCAGGCTAAGTGAGCAGTAGGGCACTAAAGGGCTGGAGCAGTCCATTCCCTCAAGACTCTTCCTTGGTCACAGCCTCTTCAGTGGCAGCCTGCTCTTCCTTTCCAGTCTCTTCAGGATCTCTGCAGAAGCAGAGATCAAGCATGATCTCCAGAGAATGTTCATGGCGCCATAAGTGGGCAGAACTTCCCTGGCCAGCATCTACCACCTTAAGCCCACTGACTGAGCTCACTGTTGTGGCATGGGATGCAAGGTCCACACAACGCAGAGGAGAATCCGTGTTTCACAGAGCAATGGTAGGATACATGCGATGCCTCAGGATGCCTCTGTGAGAGACTGGTGGTCAGCCTCAGTAACCACCCTAAACGTGCCTTCCCGAAGGCTGCCTGCATCTGTTTAGTGAAAGTAGTGGGAGTGATGCGACCGGAAGTAGGAGTGGCTCCAGTGGCTGCAGCAAACTTCAGCACAGCTCGCTGACCAACATTCCTGCAGGACAGGACACTGACATCAGCGGGGTTTTCAAGTTGCCAGCAAAAACTTCTCCCAGGTCCTTTTCAGATTTGTAACATAAACTATCCCTTTTCCTTTTTTAGATATACTGTTCCATTTGGAAGTCATGGTTGGTGCCATCTAAGTGGGTTTCTGCTGCAAGGACTTTGGGGATATCCTCCTCTTTCACTGGCAGGACATCAAGGATATTGTGAAGGTTTCTATTTAAGTTATGATGGGAATCCAGAACAATGCTGTATGGAACCCACTCTGGCTAGTATAGAAAGGCATAGCTCAGAATTAATAACTATATTAAATGTGCTAAAAGGACAGATTTTTATTTTTGTTTTTGTTTTACTCTGCACCAAGAAGTTTTGCTGTTGTTTCTATCAAAAAAATCAAATATATTTAATATGAAAACTCATAGCTTATTTCTTATAAATCATAAGGTAAGCATATCTCTTCTGTATTATTTATCATCCTTATTACTGACTATACTCAGAAGCAAAGATTCCTCTCTAGGAAGTTCTGAGGGGAACTTAATGCCACTGAACCTCTCACTCTTCCTTCCTCCCCACTCCTTGCAACTTCCTTTTTGAAGGAAGTCACATAATGTTGGGAAGAGTCCAACTTAACTCTGATTACACTCAATACTTGGAAGATAGTTGACAATAGAATTCCAAACTTAAGATACACATCAACATATGTATTTTACACTTGTAAATATGCATTTGTATATATTTTACACATGAATACATACTTTAGAAGGCTCTTACATCAAATGTCTTTTTCTTTTTATCTTTTCTTTTATCTTTTTCTTTTTACTTTAATTTTATTTGAGACAGAGTCTCATTTTGTCACCTTCAGTAGAATGCTGTGGTGTCATAACTCACAGCAACCTCAAACTTTGGCCCCCAACAATCCTTTTACTTCAGCCTCCCAAGTAACTGGGACTACAGGTGCCCACCACCATCACAACAACAAAATAGCAAGACGTTGTGGTGGGCACCTGTAGTCCCAGCTACTTGGGAGTGATGTCAACTTATTTAGGATTCTGAATAATCTAAACTTGTAGAAAGAAAATTTGTTTTTAATTTGATACAGCCAGCATATCCAGAGGGTAATAATATCAGCTATTCTGTGTGCCTGTGTCTACCCTTCATGTCCTGCCCAAATGCCTGGCACCTACTCTGTGCCTTCTGTGTATGTCCCCTCTGTCCACTCAGTGTTGCTACTTGGGGTAGTTTTGGTGTTGCCTGGTACAGGAACAGAGATAGAACCACCAGGAGAGTTACATGAATAATATGTGTCACCAACTGGTAGAATAAACTAATTCCCTACATACGTTCTGAGGAGACATTCTATGCTTCTTGTTTTCATTCATTGTTATTTTTTTCAATTAAAGTGTGTGGGCATGTGTGTGTGTGCGCACAGTATTCTGGGAACTTTCTCATATATGAAACACAGCTGTATATATTCAGACCTTTTACTCTCTTTTGAAAGTAAAATTGATTGGTAATGTTAAGATTTTTCTTTCTGCCCCTAAAATCTGTGAGGAATGTCTGAATCAGAGTCTATATTCTCCTTTGTGCTTTTGTATGACAATTACCTATATTTGTATTAATCAGTCATTCTGTTTTTAGCATTGACATTAATCTCATTCATATGTGGGTAGGAAAATTAACTTATTTGCTAGGTCGCAGAGTTTAGGAATCAGTAATTAAATGCTGAGATCAATCATGCTCTAAATGCAGATATGCAGTAAAATTAAGGCTTTAATTAAAAAGAAAAAGACTGGGAGGCTAAGGGGGGGTGGATCGCATGAGCTCAGGAGTTCGAGACCAACCTGAGCCAGAGCAAGACCTCCATCTCTAAAAATTGTAACTCTCCTGGTGGTTCTATCTCTGTTCCTGTACCAGGCAACACAAAAACTACCCCAAGTAGCAACACTGAGTGGACAGAGGGGCCATACACAGACGGCACATAGTAGGTGCCAGGCATTTGGGCAGGACATGAAGGGTAGAGATTAGGCACACAGAACAGCTGATGTTACCCTCTGGATATGCTGGCTGTATCAAAATAAAAACAAATTTCTTTCTATAAGTTTAGATTATTCAGAATCCTAAATAAAATTCTCTCAAAAGTTAAATTTTAGAAATGATAATTAGGTTTTTAGACCAGCATAAGTGTCTATTAAAAGCCCAATCTATAGTTGTAGAAAACTAAGATTTTCAAATACATATCTTTCGTGATAAAAATACAAATAAAATCTTGGCTACCATTTATCAGATACACACTATATCTCAGGCACTAGCAGGTGGTATACATACCCTGTTTTATGTAATGTTCAACAGGGCTGGTATTACCCCATTTTGTAGTTGAGAAAACCAATGTTTATAGTAGTAAGACAGCTTACTGCGAAAGTTAAAAGGGTTGGAAGTCTCAAAGCCTGCACTTGTCTGGTTTCAGAGTCAACTTTTAATGATACAGTATGTTGCTGCACAAGACCCATCATAAGGAAGAAGTTGCTTGCTAGGAAGGATTTATATGGTCTGAGAGCTAGAGTTTAGATGTGGAGATAATACAATGTCTGGGCCACTCTTTGGTTTTGTAGGAAAATCCAGACAGAATACTTCAAAATGGACCTTACCAGATACATTGAATTGGATGCTTTCAGTAACTGCACAGGCCAGTGCAAAAAGATGCTGCCTCTGTTGAAAATGCTTCCGAGTCTCAAGTAATAATGACATGAACATAACTGCTTCATTACGGCTGGGTAAAGGAAGGTATTTCTCCTGAACCACTGCTTCTAGAAATTATAAATTGGGAAAAAGGAATAACTGCCTACATTACTAGTTTGCCGGTATGGATCACTCCAACTCAGGTGCACCTACGTTACAATCTAGCTCACTAACAGGTCTCAAACAAATAGAATATTTTGCACATGCCCAATGTCGATAGTTCCCATCTCTATCTGCTTTTCCATCTTCCTGGTCCTCTTCCCCTGAGTACCTCAGTGTGACCTCAATAGCATCTATTCTGATACTTCTCTGGCTTGTTGAATCATTCAGTTTTTTTCTGGTTTTCAACTTCTTCACAGCACTTAAACTGAGATTTGTTTGGACAATATCCTTTTAGCTTGGAAGGCTCAAAGGGTCCCTGTTCCCAAACACTGCCTTTTGGGTGGCTTCCTACCAAGTCTATTCCAGGCTTTCTGGAAGGATTCACTCAGCTACAGAATTGCCTATGGCCTAAAACATGAAAAGAACACTAATCTGAACATTCCATGAACAATCTCATGGAATATGTGATATAATAAAGAGAATAATATCTACTCTTTGGAAAGTTGGTCTATTTTGAGAACTTATAGCAAATAAATTAGTATGCAAAATTCTCAAATACAACTTATACACCAGAGGAAAAAGAGTGCAGATTTTTAAAAAAAGTTTAAAGAGTAACTTGAAAACAAACATAAATTTTCATTTTTGTAAAGGAATTTTATACATAGGTTATGCTATTCCGCTATTAAATAATAAACTTAATTCTTTCATGGACAAAAATAAAACTTACCTTTGTAAATCAGCAACCAACTTGACATCAGCTATGACAAACTTATGCTCAATAATCATGTGCTTTAGAAGTTTGTCTTGTTCAGCCACAGGAAAAGGTTCTTCACAGAAAATACAAGGCACAGATGGAGAACCTTCTAAAGTGGTGGTGCCACCTGGACTTTCTGGCAGGGAAAGCGGCTCTAGGATACAATCCTTACTGTCTGGGAAAGACAAAAAAAAAAAAAAAAGCTGCAACCAATTCTTTAGATAGGTATTTCTCACCTTTTATATTAAAGGAATTTTCGGGAAAAAATCCCCCCAAAATACATTGTGTCAGAGAGTAAGCTACTCTATTATCACTTTAAATATCTTGCAGCCCAGAGGCAGGGAATAATGCAAAACAGTTCAAACTCCCCATTTGCTTGCCTGAATGGGGGAAACCCATTCGTCAGGGCAGCCGTTCAAGTCTTCTTCTTGGACACTAGCCAGTGGCAGCAATTCCTGGGATACTTGCAAGGGGAAAGGCTGCATCATGCTGGGGTAAGGTTCTAAGGCCCAATTGTGACCTCTGGCTGAGAGTCGTCACAGTAAGGGAAGTGAATGGTGTACACTGAGGCTACAGATGACGCCGGGCCTGTTTTTTAAGCTGCTTCCTGTTGCACCTGCAAACTCTGTCCTGTTTCTGATTATTTGTCACGTACAAAAAAGATGGCTATCACATTGGGTTGACAGCACGTTCTAGGTGGCCCTGGTGGCAATTTTCTATGTTGATTTATGTTTTTTTGCTATTATATAATTATGTATCACAATTTGTTCTGTGAACAAAGAGATGAATTCTCAATTACTAGACATATGTTGGTAAATATTTTTCCAGTCTACTATTCCTCTTTTAAACATCACCTATGGTATCTTTAGAGGTGAAGTGTGTAAGTTCTAAGTGTGTAAGGTTCCAGGGCCTGAATCTGCAGCCAGCTGCGTCAAGAGCCTTCTTTAGTCTGCCAAGGTGGAAGTTTGGACCTGTCATTTATACAGGTTGAGTAGTTAGTAACCAGAAAACTAGAGTAAAGAAACCGGAGTAAAGCTTTCATTATTTTCAGGGGGCAGAGAGGGAGAGACAGGGAGGAAGGAAAGAAGGGAAATGGCTACTCCATAGTCTGAAATTAGGTTAATATTAGTTCTCTTGTTCAAGTTTATTTCTTATTCTTATCTCATTTTTTAAAGTGTTCTTGATCGATTAATTAATTGAATCAGTCAACAGTATGCAGCTGACCATGGCTTAAGAATTGAGGAAGTGATGCAAGAGGGCAGCTTTGATTTACTCAAGAAAAACCAAACGAATGTCTCCTGGATACTGGTCTGATCTTGACATGGTTCTTACCAACAAAGTTAAAGTGCTCACAATTTGTTTTAAGGTGTAAATAAATTAAAAAGATAAAGAGATGGAGACTGTACAGAGTTGATGGGAGTAGGGGGAAGAGGAGAACCATCTAACTGAGCTACAGAGGGCAGGTGTCCTGCAGGAGAGGAACCCTAAAGCATTACTCACATATCCTACTTGTGTTAAAGGGTGCTAAATCAAAGTGCTTTGGTCATTAAATTGTTTACTGATACTGAACAAGTGAAAACTGTTAGGATATACATGACAGAGAGGGGAGAATGAAGATACACACGCACTTTAGCAGCACTATTAACAAAATTGGTGCTACCAATTAGTGCATTTATTAAATTAGGTAATGGAATCAAGGATTTTTGGAATACTACAATTCTTCATTTGTAGGCATATTCTTTAGCTGTAGGTTAGATTCTGTAGGAACTTAAACCAATATGTGAATGAGAGGTAAATAAACTTATGAAACTCCATGATAATATTTTACACCCCCTGGAATATGACAACAAAAGGCAGGATATTCTAAATAAAGGTAACATTAGTAAATGTTTAGAATATAGAAAATTAGTAAATATTTAGAATATAGAAAATAACAAGTACTGTATTACATTCTTCTCCTCAAATTCAATTAGATGTATGTAAATTAATTTTGTTTGCAGAATTTAAACATAATTCTGTTTAAATTATTCTGTATTAATAACTATCTCCAACAGCAGGAACTAACATTTATCGGTGCTGGCTATTTGTAAATTACTAGCAAAGGACTTTAGGGCATTTTCACCATTAATTCCATATTATTTGGTACTATTATTATAATCTTATGTTCTAGATGAGAGAATTTCTACTTAGAAAAGTTAAATAATTTCCCAAAGTCAAAACATTGGGTAAGTTGCGCTTAAACACAAACGCTACGTTGTTCTGTCCCTGGTACCACAATGCATTTCTCCAACTCCTTGTTTCTTCCTATGTATATTCAATGCTGTTTTGAATTTATATATATTTCAAGCTACTTTCAATAAACATGTACTCTGCTGGTGTCCTGAAGTCTCCTGATATCACCTCCACTAGTGATACTCACACAAATCCCAGTAGTCCACATCTTTCAAGAACTTGTGACATACAGTTCATCTTCATTATTCTCTTTATTTTTTCCCAAAGTTTTATTGCAAACTCTTCATCATTCCTCTGTGATTCATTCTAATTCCCTTTTGTATGCCTCATATCATGTTCCTCTTTTAAAAAATTATTTCTAAAAGAAGAGACTTGCATGTTCACAGAGACTAGAATCCAAGTGCTTGTGGTCACTAAAAGACATACAGGAATAAAATCATGGATATGCAAATTTCCATATAGAGGAACTTGTATTTTGGGAATGAGTTAGTTTTGTTTGGGAGCCAGAGTATGTATTCCAAAAAATTGAAAAACTGCTCTGGTACAGTATATATCATAGCTTGTATCTCAGAAGGACCTAGACCCAAAACCCTATTCTAGAGATAAGAAAACTATGACTTCAAAGACTTTTTCTACCAAGCCATCCTACTTAGTTAAGAATTACAAGCTCCATCAGTGTGGTCTATGGAACATATTGCAAGTACAAGTTGGATCTATCAGGTGTAGAACACAAATGTCTTAATGCTGTAATTAGGTAAATGAGGTGAAGGCAATGTTGATTAGTAGAATGTAAGCACTCCAATTTGTACAATTAATCAACACACTGAATCCCATAACGGCATAAATGTATTTATGATCTATGTACAAATGACCTAATTAAAAAAAAATAAATAAAAGTTTGAGATCTGAAAAAAAAAAAAAAGAATTACAACAAGCTGCCTTGCATACAGTAACGCCCACTGTGCCAAATGACTGGCTACTTTAAACATTTCTGCATCAAGTTACAACCAAGTCAATAAGGAGGCTTTGTTCCTCCCTAATGTGGTTCCAGTTTTTTTTTCCTATAAAATAATGAGAAAATATTGGCTTACCAAAATATGCTTTATGACTAATTTTATTATTGATAGAATAATTTACTCCAAAAAAGGTCCAGATATATACATGCCTTATGAGATAAAAACATTACAGGTCAATGGGGAAATATAGTATCACTCAAGATTCCCACCCTTAAGATTTGGGGTATTGACTTATGTAAAAAAGCACTGATAGCAAAGAGATTCATAGTCTCAAAAGTAAAGAAGCTCCTTAAGAAATCTAAAGTAGGGTGGCGCCTGTGGCTCAGTAAGTAGGGTGCCAGCCCCATATACTAAAGGTGGCAGGTTCGAACCCGGCCCCGGCCAAACTGCAACAAAAAATAGCTGGGCATTGTGGCAGGCACCTATAGTCCCAGCTACTTGGGAGGCTGAGTCAAGAGAATCACCTAAGCCCAAAGGTTGCTGTGAGCTGTGATGCCATAGCACTCTACCGAGGGCGACAAAGTGAAACTCTGTCTCTTAAAAAAAAAAAAAAGTAAAACAAAATGCCCAAGTAACTTTATTTGAAGTTATTAAGTGGCAATCAATGAAACTGAACCAGATGTTTACACAAACCACATAAGACCATATATAGTAATTATAACATCTTAAAAATTGAGAGTAAATCAAAATAAGCAAGTCAGGAAAAAATGTATATGTACCATAAAAACACATGGTTTTGGTATATTTTCTTTAATCCAAAGATAGTTTTATGATTAAAAATTTTTTTTTCCTACTTTGGACTTTAAACTTTGGGTATGCAAACAAGAACAATAGCCTATAAACTATTCTTTGTACATCTTGTGTTCTAAGATCATTCCAAATTTTTAGTGTTTGCCAAATAATCGTATGTGGGATATGGTCCTGTATAATAACAGGGAAAGACAGAAAAACAAAACATTGTAAATACTTGAGGAATATACAGATAATACTAACTAAGCATTCCAAGCTCCTGAGAACAACTGTTCTTTATCTGGTAAATCAATATCACAAGTAAATCAATATTACTAAATCTGTTCTTTATCTGGTAAATCTTTATCTTTAACTGTTCTTTATCTAGTAAATCAATATCACAAGTAAATCAATATTACTAAATCTAATTCAAACTAAATACATTTAAAAAAATATTAATTAAGCCCTAAGGCTTTCAAGTTAGAAAACTTGAAAAATTCCAAAATACTCAGCCAGTGAGCTTTGTGTGTGCATGAGCACAGGTATATGGTATATTTTCTCTCTAAATCTAAAACGAGTTTTTCTACCCTGCAAGTCAACTTTCCTTCTTTTCCATTTTTATGTTACACACACGGTCACTCTCTGCTCACTACGTCAAAGAAAGGCTATGCCTCAGTGTGAGGTATTTTCCTTGATGCATTTGATTTCTAGGCAAATTAAATTCACCTTCAAACTGTCATGAGATATGCTTGATTTTCTAGAAAAGGCGCTCAGAATTATTCAGATTCATTTGGAGGGGTCTTACATGCTGGGCCAGAGCTGACAAAAATGCTTAGCTGCCCCTATGAAAGGAAAGACTGAGCTCCTGTCATATGAGAATTTCAATCATCTGCGGGAGTATGCAGGGAAATCTTGGGTAAGGTCTTGGCTGGGGCAAGCTGGCACCACTGCTATTTTGAAAGTGCCGTGGGCTCAAATCCCCTCTGTGGAATGAGGAAATAGCAACAGTAGAGAAAATCTTGTTTCTGTCTTTGCTTCTCAGATCTGAAGCCTCAGACTTCTTAGTACTCTCCTAGTCGGCAGATATTCCCTAGCAATGAAATACACATTAATAAAAAGGATGAAAAAACAGGGAAGGGAAAAAAACAATGGAGGAGACTTTTAGAAGAAAGTGAGAAAGAAAACAACCAACAAAAGCTAAGCAAAAATCTTGGCAATGATTAAAAGGGTTGTTTGCTGCTCTTATTTACTTTGTAGAAAGGAAGAGGCTGAGCAGGACTCTAGAGCTGTGAGGAAATAATTGGTATTTTACTGAGGTTGTTTATTTTTTATTTTATAAATTCTAACAAGCTGGCCAAGTGAGTCTGATGCAGATTAAGAATCACTGGCCTACCGACCTGACACCACAGGATCTTCTTGAGAAACTGCTTCATAGCATTTGTAAGGTGCATGAGGACAGATGCCAAGATGAAGACTGCAGAGGAAGGCAGGTAACTGGTCAGGGAGAACTTACAATGTCATAACAATGCTTAGACTGTAAAAAGTAATTCACCTTTTCTCAAAGAGTGGTTAGGACCAGAATTACTCTGGGCCAGATGTAATTAATCAAATTCAAAGTAGGATCCCCAGGTGTGGCATATGTCCACAAATGTCAAAACCTACTGCACTGGCCTGCACTATTGCCTGGAAAAGGTCACATGCCTTCTTGAACCTGTTACCCTTTTGTCCAATGCATTTCGCTTTTGCCATTAAACCACAAGATTCAATGTACGTTTTCTGTCATAAATGGCTATTTGATTGGTATTGCCCAGTGCCCTGAAACTGAAACCCTTATTTCCAGAGGTGAAGATTCTGACAAGAATCTTTTTGAGTAGAGGTATTCGAAAGAGTAGAACCTTAACTTTCATAAACTCTGAGAACCCAAGAAATTGTCTACAAAATGTGTATATACACATATATTTCTCAGGGGAAAGTGTTCACAGCATTCAAAAGTTTCTCAAAGAGATCTTCAAAACCAAACCAAACCCACAAATAAAGCCCACTGGTCTAGCAAGAAAATGACAGCAATTTAAAACTGACAGGACCACTGCACAAAAGGCTGACATTGCAGAGCTGAGTATAAACTACACACACAAGTGCAAATGAATGACACTGTATGTAATGTCCTGTGTAACAGCGGGGAGTGGGATAAATTCAAGGGGACACACCGTCAGGTGTGATGATCTAGAGCTCTAAAAGCTGGGTTTCTCAGAGGTGGGGGGCTTTACTCTCTGAAAGGTCAGACGGATGAAGCGGGTGGCCTATTTCCACTAGGCATTATGCTAGGAAGTTTAACATGTAATCTTTGATTTAATTATCAGGTACTATGAGGAAGGCAGTTTTGTTACCTTTAAGTAGTAAGAATCATAAACAGTTTAAAACTTGTCCCCATGGGTCTGTGACAACTCAATTCCATTATCACACTTCTAAAAATTAGTCGATTAGCAAAAGCTTCATCCAATGACTACACTGCCAGACCTATAGGTCTTCCAATCTCCCCACACTTCTGCTTGTGAGACTGCTAAGTCCCTGATCGCCACAATTCCCCAAACTAAATAAGATCAGTAGTGGTCTGCTCTATTCAGAAAGGCTGTGCCTTACAAGCACAGGTCTCCACTTCTCAGCAACAATACATCTAGCTTTCTGTTTCAGATATTGACTATTGGCCTTTTTCTTGACTAAAAAATTATACAGCGTTGTGGAGATTGTAAGAAGCAGAAAGGACTAGAATCTACGCAGATTCCGGAGCCCAACTAGAGTCACTGTACTCTCCCTGAGCAATTACCTTAACATTTGGATTATGATAGAGAAACCTTGGTTTCCCCTTCCCTTTCTTGACAGTGGAAATTATGTTATTTTAAATATAATACAGGGTAATTTATTATTGGTCCATTCTATTTTTATTAGTTTTCACAGATATTGTGAATGGCTAAGTACCTATTAAGTTAGGCAGTATCATCCATCAACTTTTACAACCAAAACTATCTCTGTATCTTTAATAGAAACAAATTTAAAAACAAAATATTTTTCTTAAAAATATATAACTCTCTAGATTGTTTATAAGGCACACTATGGGGCAATCTCATGGAACAAATTTTTTCTGTCATTAAATTATCGATACAATTAACTTATTTTCCTTTTATATATCAGTGCAGAAAATAAATCCTGTAAAATACTTTTTTCATCAGCTCTTTTCAAATGCTGTGAAAAAAAAGAAAAAATACTTTTTTATAAAAAAGTAATTAGGGCAAATTGACAAATAATTCCATAGAAAATTGAAACTAAAAATACTGTTTGCCATGGGAATTTAAAGTCCAAAGTTCTCTTTGTAATGACAATATTCTATACAATGCTCTCTTTGAATTTTATTCTGAGTTTTAGTATAAAGCTGAAAATTTTTGGCCAGCAACTTGGCCATTTTAAGATCAATAAATCTGGGCAAGCAGTCTGTATACAGGCTCAATAATCTTTTTTTTATTGCTTTTAAAATGTCTCAGTAATTTGGAAGATAGAACATGAAGAGAGATGAAATCTATTGAGGCTGCAAAACTAGTAGCGCAGATTGTAGGAAGGAGAAGAGCTATTAAATTCAGGCTGGCTGAAAGCAGCGTAAAGAACTCATTGTAGAGAAATAGAAAATAATGAGTTAGGGAACACCAATTTCTAAAGAAAATGAGTACACCCTTGCGACTCATATGAACAGAATACATGTTTAGTAGAGGAGAATACTCAAACCTTTAGCATTGTGCTTTAAAATGGAATAGAATTCTAAGATTCTATTGCCTTCATATTAAGTCAAAAGATGTTATTTAAAAACCAAATAACTGTTTTATTTGGAACAAACGGCAGTTCAGGTCACCTTGCTTAAAAAAATTTCCATTATAGAACATTCAAATACAAGTAAGCAGAGTGACACAAGTGCTTTGACTAAGGCTTTGTGGTTCAAGAGGATTAAACAAATGAACAGCAGTGTCTTTTACTGAAGAAAAGATTGAATGATTGAATGAAAATATTTAATGAATAAAGTCATAAAAACAGATACAATCTAAAGGGACCATGACAGTTAAAGAATTCAAGGATTGGGGGTGAAATGTTACATGTGGTAATATTTAGACAAGAAGTATGAACATAGGAAAGAGTTTAATACTAAAAGTGAGATGTTTTCTTGAGTTATCCATTCTTTCCCTCTGAAAACAAAAAAAGAAATGATTATCAATAAGTAATAATTTTAAAAACTAAAGTAGATATGGTGAGGCATATGAAATGCCATCCATAAGCTCTTATTGGATGCAGCAAATTTATTTTGCATTCTCTCTTTTTTTATAGGCTGAAAATCAAATTGTTGGCTGTTAGGTGGAACAGAGTTTACACAGTATAAAAGTAGGCGCCGTTAGTCTCCTAGTACATACATTATTACCAGTTTTGAAGGAAAACATCAAAGCTGAAACTTCATTACCATCACCTAAGCACCCAGTTGAAGCTGATGCTACCAGATAACCTATAGAACAAAGGAAGTTGTGCAGGGAATTCAAAGACTAACACAGTGCTCAGAAGGATAGCTATAAAATTTATGGAGTTTCCATGGTGGCTGGGATCTTCCCAAGCTACCTGGACAGACCCATAAACAGAACCAGTGAGGCAAGAGGTACTTAGGAACTAATTAAGGGTTATGTGATCTATCACCACAAGTTCTAATCTTTCTCATATAAAATTTCTGTGACTAGCTTTGAATGACATTAAGAATTCTACCAAATCCTAAAAAAAATGGTTAAGAGTAAAAGAAAAATACTGCAGTTTGTGGCTGAGTATGGTGCCTCACGTGAGTCATCCTAGCACTGCCTTGGGAGACCAAGGCAGGATTGAGACCAGCCTGAACAAAAGCAAAAGCCTGTATCTACTAAAAATGTAAAGATTAGCCAGGCATAGTGACATGGGCCTGTAGTCCCAGCTACTTGGGAGGCTGAGACAGGAGGGTCGCTTGAGCCTAGGAGTTTGATGTTGCTGTGAGCAAGGGTAATGAGGCCATGGTACTCTAGCCTGGGGTAACAGAGTGAGTCTGTCTCAAAAAAAAAAAAAAAAAAAAAAAAAAAAAAAAAATATATATATATATATATATATATATATATATAGAGAGAGAGAGAGAGAGAGAGAGAGAGCGCGCGCAAATCTGCAAGAGGCGAACCTCAGATGAAATAGCAATCACCCTGTGTTGTACCTATCCATGTATCTTGAAAGAAAGATAGCACAGACCCAGAGTAGGCACAACACTGCTCTATCACCTGTGCTCTCTGCCCACCCTCCCTTCTTGATTTCATTCCCATTTTGCTCTAGTTTTAGGAAAATAATCCATTTCCTATACTCTAAAATATAATGAGAAAATTAAAGTCCAAGTACTAAGGCTGATCCCTTCCTAGAAATAATGGCTTATAAAAGCAGAAATGAAGGTTCAAGAATATCCATTGGTGTTAATGTAATGATTGAAAAAATAGAAATGACCAATAACCAATAATAAGAGAACACATGAATTACAAAAATTAAGCAAGTCATTAAAATGCATTTTGAGAAATTTAGTAGTATGGGAAAATACTCAGGACACACTATCTAAAAAAAAATATATAGAAAACCATGTTATAGTATATTACCTATTTTTAAAATACAGGTGACATTATTTTTAAGCAAAAGAAATTATTAAACAGAACTAGAGAGGGGAAAGAAATTACTTTTGTCTTTTTCCTCCTTTAATCTTGCTGCTGGTGCTCTAGAAGCTATTATACCCCTATCTCAAGAAGTTTGCCTGATGGATGAACTTATCTACTTGGTAAAAATTTTTAAGATAGTTTTACCCCTTACTGTATTTGTAAGTCTGAGATTGCTTAATTCACATTATCTATTGATTTGGTACCTGGGACACTGCACAAAATCCTTTCATTTCTTTTCTAGAAAGAAAATGCTAGAGGCTAAAAGTGAAAAATGAGGATGGCTAAGTGTGTAGGAGCTATTACTTTTGTGTATAGACCAGGCGTCCTCAAACTTTTTAAACCGGGGGCCAGTTCACTGTCCCTCAGACCGTTGGAGGGCCAGACTATAGTTTAAAAAAAAAAAACTATGAACAAATTCCTATACACACTGCACATATCTTAGTTTGAAGTAAAAAACCAAAACGGGAACAAATACAATCACACCGCCTCATGTGGCCCGTAGGCCGCAGTTTGAGGACCCCTGGTATAGACCAACACATTTATAACTTTTCTCTCCCATTTTCTCTAATAAAGTCTTGAACAGTAAAAATCTTTCCTAAAACTGCCTTTTTCTTTCTCTTTTTAAAAATAAAAGGCCTTTTGGACACTGGAAACAAAACCATGAAAAGGAAACAGTTAAAAAAAAGTCGCTGGACAGTGTCTCTGGAATTAGTACTTCTTAAGTAATCTTTTTAGTGGTTAATTTAGAAAATGCACCCCCTATTGAAGTACTAAAAAAAATAAAAAAAGAAAAAAAAAACCTCTTTTGGATGCATCTGTGGCCTAACTTCTTTTCTATGGATTTGAGGGTCACGCTGTTCTTCATTCATAGATACTTTGTATTCCTAGATTTTACCCTTGTGCCACTTAGCATTAGGTGAGTGTTTTACAGAGGAAATTGATTTTTCATCTAATATTTGGAATACATCAGTAACAAAAATTCCTTTGGTTAGCCTTTTATAATATACAATAGAGTAACACATTTTGTTACTATTTAGTTTAATTTATGCAAAAATATAAAAATTCATTGTATTTTATTTTATTGGGGATAATGAAACAAAATCAGAACATCTGCTGGTATGTTAAATGTCTTTCTAATTAAATCTAGCACTGAATGAATCAATTCATTAGCAACAAGCCTGGTTTATTACCTCATTAATACAGATGGTTAATATCAAGAAAAGAAGAATAAGAGAACCTCAAAAAGTACAGAAATAATTGTAAAGTCACATGGGCATCATGGAGAATATTATTTGAGGCAAAGCACTAAGTACTTAGCTTGTCAAAGATCAAAACAAAAATCAATTTGCTAACATGGAAAGGGGGACATTTATAAAGACATTATTAAAAAAATCTCACAAAGGCAAGTTAGTACCACAGAGGTAAATATGTAGATAAAAATATTCATTTGAATCACAGTGAGAATACTTTTTTAACAAAATAATAAAACATGGTAATAACAATTTAGAAGTTTATATACAAAAGTTAAATAGGAAGATTTCTGCATAGATAGCCAGACTTGTCTTTTTACTTCCTGTTTGAAGGTTTGCTAATCTTGGCAAACTGTAATCACTCAATAAAAAAGGAATTTTAAATGAATTATTAATATTAGTAGACAGGAAAAATCATGAAACAATTCATTTGCCTCTAGACTAATTATTTGGTGAACTTCAAAATAGGGCTCCCAGATAAAATACAGATTTCCAGTTCAATTTGAACTTTAAATATTCAGCAAATAATTTTATTTTAGTATGTCACAAACACTGTATGGTAGAAGTATATCCTATGTGTACTTGAGACATATATATATATATATATATATATATATAAAAACTATATATATATAGTTTTTTTATAGTTGTTTCCATAGTTATTCTGCTATGAGTATTTATATTTATTAAAGTATTTGTTGTTTATCTGAAATTCAAATATAATTTGGCATCATCCTTTATTATCAGTTGCTTAATCTGGTAATCCTAACTACAAATGAAGAAGGCTTCTGTGTATTCCAATTAGATGCTAAAACTCATGAACTTACCACAGAAAGTACAGAATCTCTCAGAGCCTAAAAACTGGCAATCCTCATGCCAAATTTACCTCGCTGATAATTTTAATTTCAATTAGTTACCATAATGAAATGAAAAGAATATGCATGAAAAAAAAATTAACAGATTTTTTTAAATAAAAAAAATTAAAAATTCCGATAACATTGGGAATCATTTCTACTCCTCAGCAATCCAGATCTGAATGGCTTCTTCCTTAGACAGAATAAGTATGTTCCTATTTGCCTCAATCCTCACCACTCCCTATAATTCTAACATCAGGCTGAAGGTAGTATTAATTCACAGTGGTGATGAGTAGATGAAGTCTAACAACAACAGGTATTATTAGAGATAAAATCTTCCTCTTTCCTACCTGTTGTTATAGACTTTATGTAATCCTATTTGGTATCCCACCTTCCTCATTTCTGTCACCTGGCAGGTTCCTTTTAAGCTCAGGGCATGACTTTTGTTATATACCTTCATTTTATACCCAGTTCTCTCCACCACACATTGGGTCCATTTCTCCCACCAGTTTTTCAGTCCAATGAAGGCAGGAAGTTTGTCCACTGTGTTCATTCTTCACCTAGCACAGGGCCCTGCACACACTTGATGCTGGGTACATATCTGCTTGATTAATAAATTGTTACCAGCTGAGGAGAAGCAGAACAACTATGGAAACAAATCTACCCCAAATAGAACAATTTAGGAATACTTGTGTGGAGTTGGTAAGTAACAATGTGTTGATTACATTGATGGTTATTATGACATGAAGTTCTCTTTGAAAAATAACTATTCTTCATGGTAATATCTGGAAATCTGGTAAGTTTTCAATACAAAACACCATATTGTTTTCTGAGATCTTGGCAGATTAAGGTCATTATCCATTACTCCATGGAATGAACCAAGAATTATTTTATCTTTCTCAGTTCTAACCATATTTCTCCAGTATTTTGAATTTGGGATGGATGTGGAAAAGCAAAGAGAAGAAAGTAACAGATTTTTTACATGGTCTGAGCAATTCAGTTCAAAATTTATGGTACTGAGCACTGAGCACAGAAGCACTCTGTCTCCTCTCTCAGATTTAAACCTCACTACAAGATTTCCCTGGAGACTTTCTTCAATGGCTAACACACTCTTTCTCAAGAGTAGAGACAGAATTTTCCTCTTTCTAGGTCCCTAGCATGTGGTAACTTTAAAGGATTTTTGTTATTTCTGTGTATTAGACATTTAAGAGACAAATTTGGGGCAGGGAAATTGCAGAATTTCAAAGTTACTGGTAGCTGAAAGAAAAGAACTAAATATCTCAAATCAAAAAATTTTTTGGAAGATCCATGATTTATGTTTGCCATACCTATCATACGTAAAAACGTCTTATCCATTCATTCAAAAAATATTTATTGAAAACTTATGGCATGCTGGTACCAAGCTCGGAGACAGGACTAGAGAGATGAAGACATGAATTCTGAGCTCAAAGCAAGGGTGGAGACACAAACAATTACAGTGACACGTAGTGTAAATAAAGGTATATGCAACGTCTAGGGTAAACCCAGAAAGAGGAGAGCACCTGAATCTGCCAATAAAAGTGTAAGAAGTCAATTACCTGAACCAAGACCTTAGGAGATAATACGAGTATGTGTAAGGAGACAACCTAGTGGGGTGAGCAGGCAGCTATGGGCACTTCTAGGACCAGTGCAGCAGGAAGGCAGAGAAAGTTGAACCAGAAATTATGAACATTAATTATTAGTACTCAGTGACTGGAGCCTGGGAAAGAAGCCTTGCAATAGTCCAGGTGAGATACGGTCAGGGTCTGAATTGGGGTGATAATGACGAGGAAGGAGCAAATGCCGGGTGCTTATTATATCAGGCTTAAGTGGGTGACTGACATTACTATGCTGCTACTGTTTCCTTGGACTAACTGACTTCTGGGGTCCTGGCCAGATGAATCTTACTTATCTTGATTTCTAGACCCTGCTTAGCTCTTTATTTCAGTTAGACAGCAGGTCTTCAGCTTTGTCCAAATCATAAACAATGCAAACTTCCTTAGGTTATGTTCTAAAATCCTAACATATAGGTGGTTCAGTTCTTGTATCAACCCAGCAATTTCAAATACCTTAACTTTCAGTCTGCTCCTCTCCAGCTTAAATGTCTGCCTGGATCTCTAGCTTCTGGGGCTTACTCTGCCTCTTTAAACTTTATATCTTAAGGTTAACTTAAACTGCTTTTTTGCAATTTTCTATTGTATCTACTTCCTGTTTTCTATACTCTAAGTCATGGTCTCCAAAATATCTTTTTTTTTTTTTTAACCTATATGCTTCTGACATGTTTAAGAATGAAAATGATAAATTAGTAACCACAAACAGAAAAAGCACTATCCAAAAGACTTCTTTTAAAAAGATGGATACTTCTCAGCAGCCACATAGCAAAATGTTAGCTTTTCATTTAAGGAAAAAAAAAAAAAAAACAGGAAAAAAATTGCACACTTTAATAGTCCAACTCCTTACCAATTACCATAAACTTAATGGCAACAACTTGGCTTTTTAAAAATGCATGTTAAATAGCAGATAAAGATTAGGAAATATTAATACTTCTTTTCGGTAGCCAATCAGACACTCTCCAATGCCGTATTTTATCTAAAACAAATTGGTATTTAACCAATATTTCATTGAATAAATGAATTTATGAGATATACAAAATAACAGTAAAATAATTTCTAATGCTAGCACAAGCCAAGGCCACACACACACTCGATGTGATGTTGCTGCCTGCTACAGCTCTGTCCACGCTGCACACCTGTGGTTCCTGAATTTCAGCACGCGTTCAAATCACCCGAAGAACATGTTAAAACACAGAGTTTGGGCTCCATCCCCAGAGTTGCAGACTCAGTAGGTGTGGAGTGTGTATGTGAATTAACAGCTCTAACAAGTCCCCAGGTGATGCTGCTGCTGCTGCTGGGGAACCATACGTTGAGAACCGCTGCTGTACACCAACATGGGTGTGAATGTCCTGATTGTGGTTTATTACTTCCTAAAAAGCTTCTCTAAATTAGAGACTCCAATTCCAGGCAGTTTAGGAAGTTAAGTCTTGAAAATGAGAGAGAGTCCAAAATACTGATTTCTTTTAAGGAAAGAAAATAAGAAATGCGCCTGTGTTTCATGGCTATTTTAACAGAGATGCTCTGTGGGAGAGCTGAAGATGTTGCAGTTTCATTAGCATTATCCAGTGTTGCTATGGGGACCAAGTGGAGAAGAACCATCAGTACACAAGTGAATGAAAAGAGGGGACCTGATGAATAATAATAGAAAAAGAATTTAAACATTTCTGAGAAAATAAAGCAGTCATATTTCACATTTTCTGGCACTTATATAAACTAAGGTATAAATTCTCCTTTAACCATGAGCTACAGTCATATATATATCTTCCCATGTTTAGGAGATGCACAATCCCTCTGCAATTCAGGGAGGGAAACAAAAAATCTTTTTAAAAGGATGAAAGGAAAAGTAGCAGAAACCGTATTGTGGGATTTTAATAAGTACAGTTGGTCAGCATGATCCTGAGGCTGGGGGCTACAAGGAAAGGAGGCGCTGTTTGCTCAGCTGGGTTCATTTTGGCATAGGAGGGAGACAGAGGGCACAGTGGGTAAGAATTACAGTCCTTGGGGTAAGGAAGGGAGAAGGACAGAGGGGTGTCGTGTCTGCAGCTTCTCAAATAACATTACCAAGAAAAGCCAGAGAGAAAGAATTAACTGGAAGGTAGACTTAAAAGGGCTGCAGAGCCAGTATCATTAGAAATTTCTTTTAGTGGCACACGATTGCACACATCATAATTTGTTTATGGTTTACAATGACATTCATATTAGAATTTAAACTCAATGCCAGCAGATAAAAATGCTACTCTCCATGGAAGCCTCTCTACATTTTCCTTTCCAAATTTCAGTTCTTTGATTTTAAAAGAAAATCTAATAGTAAAATCCTATAATTATTATATTTATACAACAAAGGACCAAGATTTATCATGATTGAAATTAAGTGTTGAATGCCAGCAATAAAGCCTTCAAAATAACCCTCTTTGAAACCTTCTCTGTCCTCTTTGAAGGCTTCACAATCATATTTACCTTTTCCCTGAGCATTCCTTGTTAAACAGATGTGCCCGCCACAACGTCACAAGACAACACTAATCAAACCATATTTTGACTTGCCTGTTTACAGGCCTGCTTCCTCTCTGTGACTTCCTCAAGGACAAAAACCATATTTTATTCATTGTTCCCTCCCCAGTAGGTAGCCTACTTCCTGAGATACCAGGTGCTGAGGAAATCTCTTTCATTGTTTCTTTGTTCACTCCCTGACTTTGCAGAGGCTGAAATGCTCAACATCATTAGTGTCTTTTACTGGATCTCATGTTCAGAACTTTAGCCATATTATGTCACTGCCCTACTCACTCATTTGAGGAGTGCACTTCATTACTACTTTTCAGATAAGGAAACAGAAGCAGGGAGGCATCCAATGTTTTGTCACAGGTCCAAGGGTATCACTGGTAAAGAACGTTGCAGGTCCACAGATTCTTGGTTTATTGATTCTACCCTGACAACTGGGCAAAGCTGTTTGTATCCTAGAAACACTTTGGGCATATAAGTATAATGTACCTTTTCACTAGAAAAGAGATAATTTAAAAGTTTTTCTTCTATCTCAGTGACTCAAGAAAACCGTAGCTCTACCCTTGTCCTGGCCATGGGAATAATATCATCACGCTATCCTGCTCTATTCATCTACTCTTTCGTCTAAGGGAAATGCTTAAAGAACAGCAGGGCTCTGTGGTGACAAAGGCACCACAGTTTTCCACTGGGTGGCCTTGTCTTTCTACTCCTTAATTGCAATAACCTAATCTCTTGCATCTCAAATGTAGTTGTAACCCAAAGGAAATAAACAGACCAAGAAATCTCCTTAATTGTATATTTCTCAAATAAAGAAATAAGAAATATATAAAAATGGATCTTTACGATGCATGTCATTTGGCAAATTGTACCGGTTTATATATTTGTGCATCAATGTACAAAAAAGTTATGTAAACCCAAGAGGCATGAACAGGATTGAGAAGTTAGCTATATGTCCCAAACCTGGGCTAATATCACAAATTAAGTGATTTAAATGGGATTCCTCAAAAATACATCCTTCTGGTTTGCTGCTGATGCATAAAATTATATCTTTATCAATATATTCCTTTGTGTTATACACCACTGCCTGTTATGAGCTGTCTAAAAACATTAGATATTAAAGTAGGTGTGATGGCACATGCCTATAATTCCAGCTATCTGGGAGGTTAATCATTTGAGACTAAGAGTTTGAGATCAGCCTGGGCAACATAGAAAGACTCTGTTTCAAAGAAAGAGAGATATTACTGACAAAGGCAGTACATTGTGTTACTTAAAACCTCAGTATGAATTTTACAGATCTGCAAAATGAAGCAATCAACCAGAATGCACCCCCTTTGCTAGCACTGAGCTGAGCACAGTGGGGAAGAGAAAGATAATCTAATTTCAGAGAGCTTCTGGTGTGATTTATGGGACAAAACATACATAGGTAAAACAAAAATGCCAGTAACAATAGTTCACTGATGACAAATGATTTGGTATATTATTAGCAACATTTCTCCGCTTTAAAATGATGGACCTCTTTTCCAAATCTTCTTATACAAAATCACATTTTATAAAACTTATATAAACTGAGACTCTTTGGTTAAAAAGGGTAGGTGGAAGCTAAGTGTGCCATCTGTTCTGATTGTCCTGTACCCCCAGTGAGGCTCCCTGGGATCTGAGATATCTGATATTACAGTTAAAAATCATTAAATTGAGGCTGGGCACAGTGGCTCACTCTTATAACCCTGGCATTCTGGGAAGCCAAGGAGGATCTCTTGAGTTCAGGAGTTATGGGTTGCTGAGAGGTAGGCTGATGTCATGGTCCTCTCTCCTAGGCAACAGAGCAAGCTTCTGTCTTGGGTGGTGGGAGAGAGGGGGAATACTTAAATTTAGCACATAAGCATGGTGCAAACTGAAAGAAGGAAAAAGTCGCTGTGGATCTGACAAGCAAAAGTTCCAAGTACAGATTTTTCCTCAAGGTCATTTTTGAAGGCTGGGTAGGATTTATATGGATGGAAGAGAGGAGTAAATAAGAAATGCAAAGAAAAAGGACATAGGCAATATGAGGACAGTGGGAAACAGAGATGGGTAAAATTAAGTATAAGCTAGAAAAGTAGGTAGCAAAGCAGGAAAAATAGGAGGGCACTAGATTTTTTTCAAGAATGGAGTCTAGGGGCAGATGCAAGATGGTTTGAATAAAGAATTGACATTTATTGCTCAAAGAGAAACTCTTCTCCTTGCAATTCACATCAACATTTCTAGCAACACTTGCACCATTTGTGAGGGTTGAGGAGGAAGATTTTTTTCCTTCCCTCTGTCCCTTGGCTCACCTCTCCTTACAAGAGGTTAAAGGTTACAAGGTTAAAAAACAAAACACTATCAGTGTAGGGTGCCTGAAAAACACTATACCCTGCCTCCTATTTCTTCTTTTGGACCACTTGTGCTTAAATACATCATCCAGGTTTCTCTTTCCACTATCAACTAGGTTTTCAAAGCTATGCTGAAATGCTACCTTGGTTTAGGTAGCTAAGTGGACCTTTCTCTTCCAATCCCTGAGACATGCAAGGGATAGAATGGTTCCTTTACACACTACAAAGTCACATCTAGTGGCACAGTTTAAGAAGAAACAACTCTATTTTGAGTATTTGAAGGGTTCCTTTACATACTACAAAGTCACAAAGTTTAAGAAGAAACACTATTTTGAGTATAAAGCCAACATTTTGTTACTCATTTAAAGAATTTTTGTACTTATTAGTTAAAACTCAAAGGAGAAACAATCAGTAATTTGGTGTCCTCCTGCCTCAGTCCATGCTCTCACGATGAAAACCTATGGAGACCTGGATGCTTCAGCTGAAAGGACTCTAAGCAGGTCATAACAGTCGGACCTTTGATCTGTGAATGTTACGATGACAGTTTTTGGACCATAACCTATGCAGAATTTGGGGTAACAGTCCAGAACAGGCAAAAGAATCAAAAGGGTGAAAGTGATAAGCAGGATCAAAAGAATAGAAAACCTTGTAAGAAAAGACATATCATTCCAGATTGTGCTTTTTTAAGCAAATTTTTTCTCTGATGTGAGGAGTCCCTGAAGAGAAAAATGGAGAAGAGTTAAGAATCCAAGGAATATTAAATAGTCACCAAAAACGACTATAATTTTTGAATGTATACTTAACAAAGATACACAAGATTTAGTTTAAAACAATTAGAATGGGAAACAGAATTTATAGAAAGATCTTATTAAAAAATAGTTGCATATATACACATGTAAACATATTCACATATGCTTTTATATATGTGTGTAAAAAAGTCTAGAAGGACACACATTAAAAAATTAACAGTGGTCCTCAAAGAGCTAAAAGTAGATCTTTTATTTGATCCCAGTATCTCATTACTAGATATCTAGATATCCAGAAGAAAAAAAAAATCATTTTACCATAAGGACATTTGCACTTGAATATTTATAGCAGCTTATTCATAATTGCAAAGATGTGGAAACAACCCCAGTGCCCATGGAATACTATTCAGCTAAAAAAAAAAAAAAGATGGAGAATTCACATATTTTGTATTTACCTGGACAGAGTTGAAGAACATTCTCCTTAGTAAAGTATCTCAAGAATGGAAATGCAAGCATCCCATGTAGTTGATACTAATTTGAAAGTAGGAGATAAACAACTATAAGCTCAAATGGGAGAAAAATCAAAGTTGAACTCAAGAAAGGGTAAGGGGGTAAGGGGGAAAGGGAGGAAAGGGAGCGGGGTTCGGTAAGCTCCCAACTAATGGGTACAATGTAAGGGTATATGGTGCACCGCTTGGGTGAAGAACTCAACTACAACTTGGGGCAAATGCAAACAATGTAACCTACTCATATGTACCCTTATATTAATCCAATATTTTTTATAAAGAAAAAAGAAAAAACATTAATAGTGGTTATGTCTGGGTGGTAGCTTTGTAGTGATTATTCTTCTTTTTTCCTTTATATTTTTTGGTATTACATAATTTTATTTATTGATTTGTTATGGTAATAAAAAAGCTATTCTGATTTTTTAAAATCTCCCTTATTTTGATCATTTGTTATTCTAATTGGTTTTTCCCCTTTTATTTTAGCACTTGTTCCTTCTTATCCTTAAGTGAGTTTCTTAAGACTTGAGTGGTTCTAGTTTTCTCTTTATGAGAAAATAAGAAAAACAGCAAAACCTAAAACTTCATTCTCCCTTTAAAGCCCTATCAATCTCTGGGCTTTAATAAATACAGAGGAATCAGTCACTACCTGCAGTCATGACCAAGACCCATAAGCTGAGCCCTCCTGCATAGACTCCAGTTATCTCAGAAAGGGAGCTAAATTTTCTTATTTCCTTGATGGCCAGCAGCACCAATTCTTGACCTCATGTTTTTTATAAAAGATAAACCACTGTCCTACTCTCCAAGATAAAAATTGAACTTACTTTCTTCTTTGTCCACTGACATCTACTGAGTACCCAACAACTGTAAGGCACAGTTTGAGACTCTTTTATCCAAAATTTCACAAGTCATTTTATGTTATAATTCCAAAAAAAAATCTCTAATTAAAAAGATAATATATTCTAAAAACATTCAGAGAATCATAAAACATGATAGGTACTCAATGATTCAACATATATCTCTTGGATTTGTCACTCTTCCACTAAATTTCCAACTTCACATCTTCATTGTCTCACACCAAGATTATTTCCAAAGCCTTTCAGTTAATGTTTCCTAGACTTCCTGGCTTTCCCTATTTGAATTCACTCCATCTTTATGTTACTATCAAACCAATCTTCCTAACACAATTTCCTCATGTTTTTATCCTGGGTCCAACTTGTACAATTGCACTCTATTGCATTATATTCAAACTTTTCTGCACCTATTTTCATCTGACTCTCCCTTAGTTGACAAATCTAGTTTGTTACCTGCCTTTCTAATGGTCATTCACTAAACGGGCATTTGCTCCATACTCACTGAAGATGCCAAGGGGAATAAGACGGACAAATCTCTGTTTCCACATTAATCTGCCACCGTCAGTTTCTTCTCTTCTTTTGCCATGCAACTGTCCCCATTTGTAGTGCTTTTCCTTTCCTATGCATCATTTAATCTTAAATGAGACCTGAGTCCTACACCCTCCACAGCTGGCTCTTTTAGGGTCCTAAAGATCTTTCTTCTCATCTTCTGTTTTACTTCTGTTCTGCTCCCCTTTAGTACTCAATTACAGTATCAACTTTCCTATTACACTCTTTCAGGACAGATACAGCCATATGCTTTCTTTATGATATCAATGTTGTCCATGGATCATCACATATTGGAGAATCACTTGGATGTCCTTTAGTGGAAATATAGAAGACAAGGAAGGATGAGAACAAGCTTATCAAAGAAAAAATGTGAGTGCCTCAGTTTTGGATGCTCTGACACTGGCTGTTATAAGATGTCCAATGCTACAGGTTGAATTGTGTCCCCCCCAAAAGATAGGCTGAAGTCCCAACCTGTTGTACTTCAGAATGGTGACCTTATTTGGGCCTTTATTGGGGTAATCAAGTTAAAATAAGGTCATTAGAAATCATAATCCTATATTACTGGTGTCCTTATGAAAAGGGAACATTTAGACACAGAGACACACATGTAGGAGAAACCAAGTCAAGGTGACAGCAGAGGTTGGAATAACGCACTACGTGGAATGGTAATGTTGACCTGCCAGCAAGTCACCAGAAGAGAGCAGAGAGGCATTGAGCAGATTCTCCTTCACAGCTCATGGAAGAACCAACTCTGCTCACATCTTGATTTCAGACTACCAGCCTCCAGAATGTTGGGACAATAAACTTTTGTTGTTCAAGACATGTAGTTTATGGTACTGGCTATGGCAGCCCTGGAAAACTAATGTACCCACCACAACAACTGTGGAATTGAGCTGCTCCCTTGCAATGGCCCAGAAAGGACCTCAGAGTTGGATCTCAGAGGCTATGACACAGAGCCCAGGTTCTTCTTCACCTCCATCTCTCTTCCTTTTCTTCACTCCCTTCTTCCTGCCCCTCACACCCTCAGTGAGAACCCCAGGAGGGAGAACGATGGCTGCAGCTCAGCCAGCAGTCACCTTCGCCCAGCTGCAGCAGCTCTGAGAGCCTATGGATTGATCTCCAAACAATATATGTGCTCACCACGGGCACTGTCTTGGGATCAGAGTGAAGGGATAACTGAAAAGGAAGAAGTGATGACTTGAAGGACTCTGAGCCAAGATGAGTGGAAGAAGAGCAATCACTAACAAATTAGAGAAATAAGTTTCTGAAGGATGGCTAGAAAATAATAGGCATGGGGAAAAAATAGTTTTGGATACTATAAACAAATATTTATTCAAATATTTATTTATCATTAGCTCTTCTGTGCCAACAAACTAGGCACTCAAAGTAGAAATTAAAAAACAAAAACAAAAACAGGGTCTCTGTTACTTTTTCTAGGTAACCGAGGGCATAACACATTACATTTCACTCATGAAAATTGCTCATAATTGCTTTGTGAATTGTTTGCTAATAATATAAATAATTGTATATTATGAATTTCTAATTTATTTTAAGTAGTTTAATTTTTAAACTACTTAATTATAAAAAGTTTAATGCATATATCATGGTTATAAATAAAAAGTATAGATTAATGTCTATCAAGTAAATCACATGATGATAAAATTCTAATCTAGGTACTTTAATAAAATTAGGCAGTAAATGATATCACAAACAGAGATCTTCAGGAATCACAACAGAGAGAGGTAATTTTAAAAACCATATGCATACATGATTTTAAATGAAAAACTGGTTAGGGAAAATATATCTATTCTTTTCTTATTCTTTCTATATATGTCTGTAGGTATTTAAAGTTATGTTTACTAATTTCTCAAGAAGTAAAAGTCACTGGTATCCAGAACGTCAATGGTAGTGATGCTTGTACAACTCTGAATATACCCAAATCCACTGAATTGTATACATTAAATGGGTGAATTTTGTGACATAAGAATTATATCTCAATAGGTCTGAAAAATTTGAGGTATAACAATAGAGGCATTAGAAAGAGAACTGAATGTGTATGAGAATTTCCCACATAAAAGTAGCATTTTAAATTAGTAAGAAAAAAATGTATTATTTAATAAAGGGCATAAAGGTAAATATCTAGGATCTGTAGAAAATAAAATAGAATCCTTATTCCTCCATTTACTACAAAATAAATTTCAGGCAGAATAAATAAATAAATAAAGCAAGATATCAAAACATAAAAGTACACTGACAGAAAACATTGAGGAATTTAAAAATAATGTTGGAGTAACACTGATATTTTCTAACTATGACACCCAACACAGCAGGACAGGGAGGTTGATGGGATAAGATCTGCACCACTAGATCCCTGACTTAAGATAGAGCACAAAACATTTGATACACAACTCCTGTAACAACAGAACTGCTATTACATTGCTCTAGATGAGCGGTTCTCAACCTGTGGGTCACAACCCACAGGAACTGGTATCAAAGGGTTGCGGCATTAGGAAGGTTAAGAACCACTGCTTTAGATTCAGAACTCAAGAGGATCTTGAGGGAAGGGCATCCCAGAGAACAGACAGTTTCAACTCTTGTCCATCCCTTTCAATAACTAGATTATCATAGCTACTAAGGTGTGTTACTGTTTGTATATATACACATGCGTACACTTCCAGTAACCAGAGAGAAATGGCCTCAATTCTTAGTACTTCATTTGTAATGTGGCCTACAAATTATTTCAAAGTTAGGTATATAAACTCAGAAGGGTACTGGAGAGAACACCTGAAAACCTGCAACCTTATCCTACATAAAGTATTACTCTGTAAACAATCTCAGACATACTACTTTGCCATAATCTTGGAATGGACACATCTTTCTTATTCCACTTCAGAAAGTATTCTTCTGTTGTCCAGTTGATACTTTGTTCCTTTTTCTTGTAATTCACCTTCGGTCTTCTTTTGAGACTTTCATCCCAATTAGATTGACTTCCAATCCATACTTAACTCCCTAGATCTCATTATCTACTGTTAAAATTATCTGTCCAGTCTTTAATACACCATACTCAGAGGATAAAGCCTTTTAAGTAAGGGGGAATTTCTTTCTCCTCTCCTCCCCTTCCCTCCCCTCACCCCTACCTTACCCCTCCCCTCTCCTCCCCTCTACTCTTTCCTTTTTTTGTAGTCCCTGATACTACTGCTGTTTTCACTAAGGGAGCTAATTAGAGAAAACAGAATACTTTGTTTAAATTGATACCAATGTTCTTTCCTGATGAAGTGGAAACTACTATTTTGACTGTTTTTAAAAATAGCAGAATAGATCAAAATGACTAATTTGAAGTAAATATACTTGGTATTAGGAAAGCATACATAAATAGTACACCAATCAACTGAAAGATTCTTTGAATTAGCAAAATCCTACAGATAATCAGGATACATCCAGTGCTTGATGTGTTAATAAAATAGTATTATGCTGCTATATTTCCTTACTTTCAGAAATGAAAGAAGATATCACTCATATTAAATAAAATTCATATAAAACTACTAGACATTTATAGGCAATGAAGTAATCTATTATAATAAGTTATCAATATGAAAAAAAAAAATAGGGGACATGGAAGGAACCAAAAAACAATCTGAAAAATTGCAATCCAGCATTCGGACCAGAGACTTCAGAGATAACGGAGTTCCTCACAAAACATGCAGTTTATCATTATAAAGAAGTGCAATGGTGAAAGAGTAAATACCTCTGAAATTTAGATAAGGGTGATCTTGGACTTTTCGAGATCTTGGACTAAATCAGGATAAAAGATTTGCAATTGATATGTATGTACATTTTCAATAAGAGAAAAATTACTGTGACAAACCAGGATTTCCCCTTTCTGGTTTGTAATACCAAACTTCACTCCAGTTAATACATCAATATTTTAAAAGTTTTTAAAAAATTTATACACACACACAAAATTTGAAAGACACAATCACTACCCCACCCAAATCCCCCAAAATGTGAAATCTTATTTGAAAATTCTTAGAAGTTGTGTATAAAATCTGGATCTTAATTAGGAATATATGGTAAAACTTGTCATGGATCAAAACACAAAAGTTTCAGGGGTATATGAGCATTTTCAAATAAGGAAAAGATATCAGGTATGAAATTCCTTAGAAATAAGAAAAGCACCTTTCACCATTAACTAAGACTCTCACTGGATTAAAGATTTAAACTTAAGACATGAAACTATAAAAATACTAGAAGAAAGTGTAGGGGAAACTCTTTAAGAAATCGGCCTGGGTGAATATTTTATGAGGAGGACCTCCCGGGCAATTGAAGCAGCATCAAAAATACACTACGGGGACCTGATCAAACTAGAAAGCTTCTGCACAGCCAAGAACACAGTAAGTAAAGCAAGCAGACAGCCCTCAGAATGGGAGAAGATATTTGCAGGTTATGTCTCCGACAAAGGTTTAATAACCAGAATCCACAGAGAACTCAAACATGTTAGCGAGAAAAGAACAAGTGGTCCCATCTCAGGCTGGGCAAGGGACTTGAAGAGAAACTTCTCTGAAGAAGACAGGCATACGGACTACAGACATATGAAAAAATGCTCATCATCCTTAATCATCAGAGAAATGCAAATCAAAACTACTTTGAAATATCATCTAACTCCAATAAGATTAGCCCATACCACAAAATCCCAAGACCAGAGATGTTGGTGTGGATGTGGAGAAAAGGGAACACTTGCACACTGCTGGTGGGAATGCAAACTAATACATTCCTTTTGGAAAGATGTTTGGAGAGCACTTAGAGATCTAAAAATAGATCTGCTATTCAATCCTATAATTCCTCTACTAGGTATATACCCAGAAGACCAAAAATCACACTATAACAAAGGTATTTGTACCAGAATGTTTATTGCAGCCCAATTCATAATTGCTAAGTCATGGAAGAAGCCCAAGTGCTCATCGATCCATGAATGGATTAATAAATTGTGGTATATGTACACCGTGGAATATTATGCAGCCTTAAAGAAAGATGGAGACTTTACCTCTTTCATGTTTACATGGATGGAGCTAGAACATATTCTTCTTAGTAAGGTATCTCAAGAATGGAAGAAAAAGTATCCAATGTACTCAGTCCTACTATGAAACTAATTTATAGCTTTCATATGAAAGCTATAACCCAATTATAACCTAAGAATATGGAGAAAGGGGAAAGGGAGGGGAGGTGAGGGGAGAGGATGGGCGGAGGGAGGGTAATTGGTGGGGAACACACCTACGGTGCATCTTACAAGGGTACATGTGAAACTTACTAAATGTAGAATATAAATGTCTTAACACAATAACTAAGAAAATGCCAGGAAGGCTATGTTAACCAGTGTGATGAAAACATTTCAAATTGTATATAAAACCAGTGCATG
>CAUYPK010086738.1:0-11566 GCA_963574355.1 Loris lydekkerianus | reverse complement strand
AAATTTGCTGAGGTTAGATTTGTGGCCTAGGATGTGGTCGATTTTGGAGTATGTTCTGTGAGCTGATGAGAAGAATGTGTATTCAGTTTTGTTGGGATGAAATGTTCTGTAGATGTCTGTTAAGTCCAGATGTTGAATGGTTAAGTTTAAATCTAAAATTTGTTTGCTTAGCTTCTTTTTGGAGGATCTATCTAGCACTGCTAAAGGGGTGTTAAAATCTCCAACTACTATGGAAGTGGAGGAAATCGAGTTGCTCCTATCTGTTAGAGTTTCTCTTATAAATTGAGGTGCATTGTGGTTGGGTGCATAAATATTAGTAATTGAAATCTCATCATAGTGAGTATTACCTTTAACAAATATGAAGTGTCCATCATTATCCTTCCTTATTTCGGTTGGTTTAAAGCCTATTGCATCTGCAAATAGGATTGCAATGCCTGCTTTTTTTCTGCTTTCCATTTGCCTGGAGTACAGATGACCATCCCTTCACCTTGAGTCTATATTTGTCTTTTAATGTAAGATATGATTCTTGTATGCAGCAGATATTTGACGTGAGTTTTTGTATCCAGTCAGACAACCTGTGCCCTTTTAGGGGACAATTTAAACCATTCACATTAATTGAGAATATTGATAAGCCTTTCAAGAGTCTGGTGGACATTTTTAATCATTTTGTGACTGTGGAAGTTGGAATTTGATCAAAATTTTCTGGGTGGGTTTACTTTTGTGGTGAAGAATTATGCTGGTCTTTATGGAGGATAGGTCTGAGAATATCCTGGAGTGCTGGTTTAGTTATGGCAAATTTCTTCAACATGTGAATGTCATTGAAGTATTTAATTTCTCCATCATAAATAAAGCTCAGTTTAGCTGGGTACAGGATCCTGGGTTGAAAATTATTTTTTTTTAGGAGATTAAAAGTTGAAGACTATCCTCTTCTAGCTTGAAAGGTTTCAGCAGAGAGATCTGCAGTTATTCTAATATTCTTGCCCTTGTAGGTGTTGGTTTTCTTTCGTCTGGCTGCTTTCAGAATTTTCTCCTTCATATTAACTTTAGCAAAATTGATTATGATGTGTCTGGGGGATGTCTTATTCAGGTTGAGTCGTGCTGGAGTTCTAAAACTGTCTGCTATCTGAAATTCAGAATCTTTTGGCATATCTGGAAAGTTCTCCTTCATAATCTCATGGAGAAGAGACTCTGTGCCTTGTGAAGCCACTTCATCACTTTTGGGTAGCCCTATAACACAAATATTGGTTTTCTTTGAATTATCCAGAGCTCTTTGAGAGAGTGATCTGTTTTTGCCCTCCATTTTGCTTCCTCTTTGAGAGTTTGGGAGTGTTCAAAAGTTGTGTCTTCAATGTCAGAAATCCTTTCTTCTGCTTGCTCCATTCTGTTACTGAGGGATTCTACTGTGTTTCTCAGATCTTTGAGGATGCAACTTCTTGTCTCAATGTGTCAAAATCTTTGGTCATTTGGTCTTTGAATTTGTTGAATTCTTGAGATATCTTTTGGGTTACTGCTTGGAATTCTAATTTGATCTTATTTGCTATCCAAATTCTGAATTTGATTTCTGACATCTCAGCTATTTGTGCATGGGATCTTGTGCTATGTCTGCCCCATTGATCCTTGGGGAAGTTGATCTACTCTGATTATTCATATTTCCAGAGTTTTTCTGTTGATTTCACCTCATGATTGTTTTTCACCATTGCCTCTGGCCATCCTCAGAGTTGGGGAGATGTCTTTCCAAGATTAAACCCCAATGGGATCACTCTATTGTTGCTGGATCTTTGTAGGGAGTGACCCTGTGAAGTTCTTCTGGGGCTGCCCCAGCCAAGGAGTTCTGGTTGTGGAAGCAGCTCTGGAGTGTGACACACCCAGATCCAGCAACAGGGCAGGAGGTGGTGCACAAGGTTCTGGGAGTGCCTGGTGCCCAGTGACTTTGGCACAGGGAGCCCAAGGCTTCAGCAGTCTTTGGCCGGGAGAAGGGCTCTGCGCAGAGGCAGGGAGGTCTCCGGAAGGCACACGGCTACCAGACTCCCTGGCCAGATGGGTGGGCCGGTATGGAGGCAGGGAGGGTACAGGAGGGAGGACGCAGGGTTGCGTGGCTCCCACAGTTCCTGGTCAGGGCATGAGGAGGCCTGGCGGGGACGGTTTGCAGTTCGCGGGTCAGGGGTCCCACCGCAGCTCTTATGGAGGTCCGGGCAGTGCCAAGCCCAGGAGTTTGAGGTTGCTATGAGCTGTGACACCATGGCACTCTACCCAGGGCAACAGCCCAAGGCTCCAGTGTGCCAAAACCAGTCTCACTCTGCCCCTGAGGGTTAAGGCTGTAAAGCAGCTCACTCCCTGCCTTTAGGCTGCTCAGTCACTAAGTTACTAGCTCCCTCCCAATCCTTGCTCTGCAACCCTGAGAGCAGAGGTTGCCAGGGCATTTCTCTCACAATGGCTCCCTGCGGCCCACAGCCAAACACTATTAGCTCTGTCCAGCTCAGCAGCTCAGTCTGGGGCCCTAGAAAATTCCCAAAGTTCTCTGCACTCCTGCTCAAGCTCTCCCCAAAGGCAGTTCAACTGAGTGCCAAGTCGAAAAACACTGAAACAGTTCACAGGTAAGTCCTTTCTGGTATGCAGTCTCACTGGTGCTTGTACTTATAGCTGCTGATGGAATTAGGTCGATTGGACACACGCAATCACTTGCTAGTTTTCCACTGTTTTTATTCTCCTCTTGAGGTCCAGAAGTCCCTTGCTGATTCCCTGTATCCTCAAAAGGATTATTATAGGCAGATCCCACCAGCCAGAGATGCCTGGAGTCTTATCTCCCCAGACTCACCGTGCCCAGTTGCCCTTTTTTTTTTTGAAACAAAGTCTCACTTTGTCACCCTCAATAAAATGCCATGGCATCATAGCTCACAGCAACTTCAAACTCTTGGGCTCAAGCAATCCTCTTGCTTCAGAGTCCCAAAGCTAGGATTGCAAGCATCTTCATAGCACCTGGCTATTTTTAGAGATGGAGTCTTGCTCTCACTCAGGCTGTTCTTGAACTCCTGAGCTCAAATAATCCACCCGCCTCGGCCTCCCAGAGTGCTCAGATTACAGGTGTGAGCCACTGTGCCCTGCCCTAGAATAATATTCTTAATGGAAAAAAAGTAGTTATTAAAGGATATGTTGTATTAAGGATCAAGTATTGTTCTAAGCTATGTATGGAATATTAAGGTAAATAAAATGTATTTCCTGCCTTCTTCAGTTTACTTTCTTATGTGGAAGAACTATAAAAAACTGATTGAGCCGGCAAATTGTCTCATGCCTCTAATCCTAGCACTCTGGGAGGCTGAGGTGGGAGGGTTGCCTGAGCCAGATAGAGATCTTGTCTCTAAAAATAGCTGGGTGTTGTGGCAGACACCTGTAGTCCCAGCTACTTAGGAGGCTGAGGCAAGAGAATCACTTGAGCCCAAGCGTTTGAGGTTGCTGTGAGCTGTGACCTCATGGCACTCTACCAAGGACTACAAACTAAGACTCTGTCTCAAAAACAAACAAACAAACAAACAAAAAACACTAATTAACATAAGAAAAATGGCTTAAACACTAAATAACATTCCTGCCCAGGGAGGAGAAAGAAAGCTGCTATCAATTCTGACAGTTGTGATTAGGGAAGATTCCACTGAATTGGCTTCATCTCTGAAAGAATTTCTTTCAGTCTGTTTGATGTAGGAAAGCTGAAGTAGAAGCTTGTACTCTTGTCTTTTTCCTTTTTTTTTTTTTTTTTGAGACAGAGTCTCACTCTGTCACCCTTGATAGAGTGTCGTGATATCATGATAGCTCACAGCAACCTCAAACTCCTGTGCTCAAGCAATTCTCTTGCCTTAGCCTCCCCAGTAGTTGGGACTAAAGGTGCCCACCACAATGCCTAGTTAGTAATTTTTTTTTTCTATTTTTAGTAGAGATGGGTCCTTACTCTTTCTCAGGCTGGTGTAGAACTTCTGAGCTTAGGGGACCCACCTTCCTTTGCCTCCCAGAGTGCTCGGATAATAGGTTTGAGCCACTGCACCTGGTCAGAAAAAGCTTGTACTCTTAACAAAGTCATCCTGTTCACCATGCACTAGGACCAAAGGGCTCCTTAATTTTTACTATTTGAATTTCCTTTAACAAATAAAATTTCAGAAAGATCTGGGAATGCTTCATCTTTCTTCTAAACTTGCTTTGCTGGGTTTAGTCTACAGTTTTGTCTGATAATCTTAAAACCTGTTACAAATATCCAATAATGGTATTTGGATAGAGTTCTTTGCTCTATCCAAAAATTTTCTAGGTAAATATGTGGTTTACAAATCAAGCCTGCTATAGACTGTGGAGTTAGTCTAGTGCCACTGTCCAAAGAAAGCCATTAATCAGTACAAAAAATCCAACAGTATGATTTAAAAAGAAAACATATGAAACTCCTCGCCAGTGACAGCAAATCTCTGTGAGTCAGAACCTTGTCAGCAATCATGTCCACATGCTGGAAGGAGAGTTTTTATTTTTAAGCAATCTTAATGAGTAGGTCTTTTTCTTATTAACATCTTCAAAGTGCTTTGAGCTCCTCCCCAGATGAAAGGTCCTGTGTGAGGACAAATTATTATTATACTCACAGAATACACATTCTAAATGCAGGAAAAGTGCAAATGGTTTAGCTCCACAGTCTGCAGTGCTCTTGAGATTCTTTGATCTGCCAATATAGCCAACAATTATTCTATCTCCTTTACTCTCTAAATGCACCCATCAAAGCACACTCATGCACACCCTTGTAAATCCAGCTATTTATCCCAAAATAGTTTCTCTGAATTAACACTCATTTCCTTTTCCCTTTACTGGGAGCTGCTGATTCAGCTTTTTATTTCTATTCGGGAAAAGGTACATGCAAACTTGGGTTGGAATGGAAAAATAATCCTTTTTTCTATATAAAAGGACCATGACATTAAAATGTATGTTAATAAAGATTCTGGATGACCTGAGAAAATGTATATGACATATTATAAGTGAACAAAATGTAATAAGGCATGAAACAAAAATTTATAAAGTATTGTCAACATGGTAATACTAATAATTGCTGATGTAAATTAAAGATAATTATACCAGTTATTGACCTCAATGCTTTACCTATGTGATATGCTTTAATCTTCACTATGAGGTTAATATTACCACTCTTCTCTTAGAGATAAAGAAACTGAACTCAGTTTCTCTGAGTTCTTTAGGTAACTAGACCACAATCACACAGACGGTAAGTGGTGGAACCTGTGGGTTCTACTGTCATTGATTCCAAAGTACTTTTCCTGTACAATGGTCCTGCAAAGTAATTGTCCCTAAGTAGAGATATTTGGGGTGGTTTTTCCCCTTCTTTTTTACACTTTGTACTCTTTCCTTTTTTCTGTTTTTGTTTTTTTTTTTTTTTTTTTTGAGACAGAGTCTCAAGCTGTCACCTTCAGTGGAGTGCAATGGTGGCGTCACAGCTCACAGCAACCTCAAACTCTTGGGTATAAGCAATTCTCTTGCCTCAGCTTCCCAAAGTAGCTAGGACAACAGGTGCCTGCCACAATGCCCAGCTATTTTTTTTGTTGTTGTTGTTTTAGCTGGCCCGGGCCAGGTTTGAACTCGCCAGCCTTGGTGTATATTGCTGGTGCCCTACCCACTGAGCATAGGTGCTGCCCTTTTTTTTTTTTTTCCTTTTGAGACAGAGTCTCACTCTGTCACCCTGGGTAGAGTGCCATGGCATTATTTTTTTTCTTTAGAATAAGCAAAACTAACATACCAATGACATGAATTAATCAAACAAAGTTAATAAAGAAGGTGAAGCAGCTCTTTTACCTGTGGGTGTCATAATTTGAGATAAATATAGGTAACATTTTATCTAGGCCTCTGCTTCCTTATCTTTAAAATGGTTGCACTCTCAAAGGCACCTTTTAGTTCTCATGTTACTTTGGTTCTTTGTTTCTCATGATGCCTTAGTGATGGCACATTTTTTAGGTTCTAGTTTCCTAAGTTTGCTCAAAGAGCTTTGTTAAGTGCCAAAGAAAGAACCAGAGAATTAATTATTTTTCTTTCACACCAAAGACTACCTTTGTTAATGATGAATACTGAATAAGTATGAATTACTGTAAAATTATTACATGATTAAGCTGTCATTGTATAAAAAATAAGTGTATTTAAATTTTTTTATTGTATTGCATATATTTAAGGTATACAATTTGATCATTTGATATACATATAAATAGTGAAAAGGTTACTACGGACAAGCAAATTAATCTATCCCTCATCTCAGTTACCCTTTTGGTGTGTGCATGGCAAAAGTACCTAAAAATCTACTTTTTTTGCAAAAATCCAGAGCGCAGTACAATATTATTAAGTATAGTCCTCATATTGTAAGTTAGATATCTAGACTTATTCATTCTCTATTATCTGCTGCTTTATGTCCTTGGAGCCGCATCTCCCCACTTTATGTATTTTTCTGATCTAATTCTGGAGCAAAAGGCAAGTTGCATTCACTATCAGGGCTAGGTGTTTTTTTTCCCCTGACCTGGGCTTAGTTTGGACATGCCTGGTATGCTCAAGTGAGAAACTCTTTGAAACTGCATGGAGAGTGGGTGTTTCCAGCTGAGAGGAGCATTTGATCTTTACTTGGAAAGTGAGTACCTGCACTACAAAGGAAGGTTCTTGTCCCCACAGAAGAACGAGTTTCTTTACAGGAAGCATGTGGCACCAACCATGAAGAAAGGACAGGACTGTCTGTAATGCTATAAATACTAAGATGTCTGGGAAACATGAAGAATTTTTATTTCTGGCTACCAAACATCACATTTATTTATGATTTCTATTTTTGAGAGTAGACTATTTAGAACACTTTCATTCCCAGTGTTGTATTTTTCAGTACAGAGAAATGTAATGATTCAGCACATAATAAACATCTAATAAATATTAATTTGATGAAAAAACAGATTAATATTTTGGCTTTAATTAGAAATACAACTTTTTTTGTTAACTTAGGAAGAATCCCCTTTCTTTGATTAGTATTTACAGTTCTATCTTCTGAAGACCCTAGAATCTTCACTAAGTATCAATTTTTACAACTTTTCAATGATTCAGATACAAAAAATGAGATAATTTTTATACTTGACATGGAAGAATTTCTTTATAATTTTAAAGTGGGGGAGATCTTTCCATTGTGACTAAAAATCCATAAGTTATAAAGAAAAGTGATAAAGTCGTAATAATTAAGTGCCATTCTGGTAAAAGCAGACAACCACAACTACACACATAATAAGAACAACAAAGAGATAAAAGAGGCTTGACACCTGTAACAAGATTAAAAAAGTAACCTACCAATGCACAGAGTTCCTCCAAATCAGTAAGAAAGGACTAGGCTGGGACCCAATGGTTCATGCCTGTAAGCATAGCATTTTGAGAGGCCAACAAGGGAGGATCACTTGAGCCCAGTGAGGTTGCAGTGAGCTGAGATGATACCACTGCACTCCAGCTTGGTCAACAGACCAAGACCTTGTGTCAATCAATAATAAATAAATAAATAAAACAAAATTAACCAACTGTGGTGGCACATGCCTTAACTTCCTGTAGTCGCAGCTACTCAGAAGGCTGAGGCAGCAGGATTGCTTGAGCCCAGGAGTTCAAGGATGCAGTGAACTATGATCCTGCCACTGCACTGCATCCTGGGCCACTGGAATAAGCTTTGGCTGTAAAAACAAATTAAAAAAGAGAAAAAAGAAAAAAATGAGCCGAGAGTTCACAAAGAAACACATGGTTCCTCTACCTGAGAAAAGATGCTCAACTTAATTCATTAATTAGAGAAATTAAAGATACAATTATACTAAATTGTTTTGCCCCACATGTTGGCTTGACAAAAATCTACCATGTACTCAACATACTCAACAGCCAAGACTTTGGAAAAGAAGGTCCTCTTTGCATTATGGGTGGGAAAGTATATTTTTACAAATCCTGTAGGAGCCAAATGTACAAAACTAAAGAAACATTTGCTCAGTGGTTAGGGCGCCGGCCACATACACTGGGGCTGGCTGGTTTGAGCCTGGCCTGGGCCTGCTGAACAATGACAACTACAGCCCAGGAGTCTGAGGTTGCTGTGAGCTGCGACTCGACTGAGGTTGCTGTGAGCTGCGACTCGACTCCTTGGCACTCTACCAAGGGCAACATGGTGAGACTCTGTTTCAAAAACAAATAATAAAGAAACATTTATCGTGAAACTAATGAAACATAAACTTCAGGGCCCCTCATTTGCACAATGTCCTTTTGAGGTTCTGGGAGGAGCTCCAACAATTTTTCAATAAGTTACATATTTTTGAAAACTTTACAAAGTAAGGTACTTCAATCACAGTTGGTTAAGACCACTGCTCTCTTTCAACTTGAATGTCGCCTTCAGCTCACTTGTGAAGTGTGGTAATGGAGTGGCATCAGGAACTTTCGGGATCTGGCTAAAGAGAAGTTGACTTGGAGATACATTGAGTTTGGGTTTATAGGATGTATTTATGTGGTGTGCAATCACTGCATGGATAGCCAGGTTATTACTAGGTGTCCTGGTGTCAGAATGATTTCCAGAAATATGCCTGCCACCTGCTGTGTCAACCATCTGCCATTCTGACTAGAAGATGCACGGCCAGAGGTCATATTGAAATATGAACATGTGATACCAGAATTATGTAGGTGAAAAAAGGCTTGAAATATATGAATCCAGAAGTCAGAAAATCATTTTAATATTAGACACGTAAAATTATAAGCAGAGTGTTTAGTTTCTACAGATGCCTGGTTAAAATGGATGATTAGCTTCTCAGGAATGTACTTGATGATATAGAAATTATGAATGCACCATATATTTATAATCTTATTTTAATGGGAATCACATGAAATTTATCAGAATTTCTAGGGTGTAAGACACAAACCTATAGCAGCACTATAAATAGTAAGCATTTCTGTATGAAATTCAATGCTTAATGCATCCCAGCTGTCAATAACAAAAACAGAATTTCAATCAACCATACTAAAGAAGAGACCAAATTATCTTTTGACTTTCTCCCTTTAAAACAATATCACAACATTGTGGTCACATAAAGAGGCAATCAAAGTGTATACAGCCAAAAGCGATAAAGAATGAAGAATTATAAAAGTGTGCCAGATAGTTACTTAGTAAAAATGTTATGTTATTTTTCAAGATTCTGTGATATTTATGGCATTTGTGATTTGTTATGATTTCCTTTTCTACTCTACAAAATTATTTGCTTTGTATCTACTTTGGATTTGATAATTTTTATTTTTAGATTAAAAAAATGTTTTTTTATTTTCAAGGACTTTATTTAATGAAAGATTCATGGGGCTCTAGAAACCTGCATGCCCTCGGTAGAGTGCTGTGACATCACAGCTCACAGCAACCTCAAACTCTTGGGCTTAAGCAATTCTCTTGCCTCAGCCTCCCAAGTAGCTGGGACTCCAGGCACCTGCCACAAGAAACCTGCATTTTAAACAAAGACTCCAGATGATTGTAGATGAATTAAAAACATGGTTTGGGGAAGCAATTTTAACCTTAAATGTGTGTCAGATTATATAAACAACAAAATTAAATTATAAATTATATAATTGTCTGGCAGTGACTCATTCTATAATCCCAGGTACTCAGGGGACTGCAGTGGGAGGACTGCATGAGGCCAAGCATTTGAGACCAACCTGGGAAACAGAGTGAGACTATCTCCAAAAATAAATGAAAACAAAATTAACCAAGCATTATGGCACATACCTGTAGGTCCTGTAGTCCCAGCTTCACAGGAGGTTGAGGCAAGAGGATCTCTTGAGCCCAGCAGTTTGAGGCTACAGTGAGCTGTGATTGTACTACTGCACTCCAGCCTGAGTGACAAAGAGAGTCTTAGTCTTTCATCCCCCTCCAAAACCAAGTAAGTGAACAAAAAAGATTTTTCAGACAAAGCATTATTAGAAATTAAAATACAATATGGTTTTAAAAATGAAATAAAATAAATTCATACCAATGCACTATAGCCCTGACAACAAAGCAGGACCTGTCTGTAAAAAACAAAAAACAAAAAACAAAAAATACAAAAAATTCTCATGTATGTAGTTGAATTCATGTAGATAATATGCTAAACAGGAAGCTATACAACAATGAGAAACATTAATGGCACACCCAAGTACAAATGAAGATAGCCCTCAGAATTCCCTTGTTTCCCTGAGCTTTAAATAGCCCACCAAGCTTTTAATCCTTTTCTTGTATATTATTCTGTATCCATATTGTCTGCACCTGATTGGATTTCTGAACTTTTATTTCATTTTCTGGGTAACCTTCTCCAGTTATGTATCATTTCAAAGCTGCTGCTTTGGGGATTAAATGTCCTTCTGAGTGTTTAGTATTATTAATAGTAACTAGGTAGCAGAAAGAAACTTCTCACTCCTATATTCTCTTTCTTTTTTTTTTTTATTATTAAATCAAACCATGTACATTAGTGCAATCAAGGAGTACAATGTGCTGGTTTCATATACAATCTGAAATATTCTCATCAGACTGTTCAACGTAGCCTTCATGGCATTTTCTTAGTTATTGTATGTAGATATTTGTATTCTGCCTTTAGTAAGTTTCACCTGTACCCATTCTAAGATGCACCGTGGGTGTGGCCCCACCCATTACCCTCCCTTCACCCTAACGTCCCCCCTCCCTTCCACTTCCTTGGCCCTTTCCTCATAGTCTTGTGCTATAGTTGGATTATAGCCTTCATGTGAAAGCTATAATTTAGCTTCATAGTAGGGCTGAGTACATTGGATACTTTTTCTTTCATTCCTGAGATACTTTCCTAAGAAGAATATGTTCCAGCTCCATCCATGTAAACATGAATGAGGTAAAGTTTCCATCTTTCTTTAAGGCTGCATAGTATTCCATGGTATACATGTACCACAACTTGCTAGTCCATTCCTGGGTCGATGGGCACTTGGACTTCTTCCATTCATAGTAATTATGAATTGGGCTGCAATAAACATTCTGGTACAGATGGCTTTGTTATAATGTGATTTTTTGTCTTCTGGGTATAAACCTAGTAAAGGAATTATAGGATTGAATGGCAGGTCTATTTTTAGATCTCTGAGTATTCTCCAAACATTCTTCCAGAAGGAACATGTTAGTGGCATTCCCACAAGCAGTGTAGAAGTGTGCCCTTTCCTCCACATCCATGCCAACATTTCTGGTTTGGGGATTTTGTTATGTGGGCTATTCTTACTGGGGTTAGGTGATATCTCAAAGTAGTTTTGATTTGCATTTCTCTGGTGATTAAGGATGATGAGCTTTTCTTCATGTGTTTGTAGATTTTGCGTCTGTCTTCTTTAGAGAAGTTTCTCTTTAAGTCCCTTGCCACCCTGAAATGGGGTCGCGTGTTCTTTTCTTGCTAATAAATTTGAGTTCTCTGTGTATTCTGGTTATTAGACCTTTATAGGAGGTATAACCTGCAAATATTTTCTCCCATTCTGAGGGCTGTCTGCTTGCTTTACTCACTATGTTCTTGGCTGTGCAGAAGCTTTTTAGTTTGATCAGGTCCCA
>CAUYPK010086736.1:0-38991 GCA_963574355.1 Loris lydekkerianus | reverse complement strand
TGACACATTTTCATCACACTGGTTAACAGCCTTCCTGGCATTTTCTTAGTTATTGTGTTAAGACATTTACATTCTACATTTACTAAGTTTCACATATACTCTTGTAAGATGCACCGCAGGTGTAATCCCACCAATCACCCTCTTTCTGCTCACCTCCCCCCAAGACAAGAAGTTTTTAAATGGTTTAGATCATAAAAAATAAAGACCCTTTATTTAAAATTCCAACTTGATTTAACTGTAGGCTGAAAAATTTTAAGTTCCAACTTGATGCAACTCTAAGCTGAAAACTGAAGACTTCCAAAATTAGAAAGAACCAGAACTTAAAAACAAAAAAAGAGAAAATCAGAAAAGGGTAAAATACTTTTAGTTGTGTCATAGATTCTTAAGGGGAACATGAATATCAAAATCTCAGAGCTTATTATTTATTGTTCATCCTCTGTGACTAAACTAATTTCAGTTATATATGTATGTGTATATATATATATGTATATATATATATATTCCTCATTTTGTCAAGCAAGTTTAATTATTTTGATTAACTTTTCAGTTGTTTACATAATATCCTGATTTAAACACCGCCCTTGGTTATTTCTACAGTTATGTTGTAGCAGGAAGATGAGGCCCAATGGAGAGAAAGAGACTCAAACACAGTGTGTATAAGAGGAAGGGCTTTATTTCAGTTGGTAGAGCTTATAGCATAGAAGAATTCGAAATGGCCGCACTCCCCAACTGACTCTGTCTTTCCCTTTTTATCTCCTGTCAAAAAGTTCCAACCCAACATACCTTTCTCATTGGTCAGTTTAAATCAAGTGGGAGATGCTGTTCCAGTCCCCACAAAACTACAGGATTTCATAGAAGTGGAAATGTCCAGGTTCCAGGAAGTCAAGTCTACAAATTCCCAAGAGCTGAGTCACCATGGAGAGGATCCCACAGGTGTATCCTTGTGGTCTAAGTCTACTTGTGCCTGGAAATGGGGGGTCTGACCTCTGATACAGAATTCCACCACTCAGGACTAGACAGGGAGCCCCCCATTCTCTAGGCCCACGTGAGCTCAGAGGTCAGACCCCCATTTCCAGGCACAAGCAGACTGCCTTTTTTTGGGACAAACCCTCTGGGCTCTGGTAAGATCATGAACAAAGCAGCCTGAGATGGTTTTTTGGATGTTTCCACCTTGAGTAGGAGCACACACCCTAATCCCTTCTCAGAGACACTGTAAAGGACCTGATAACCTTGCCCTGGTGGAGGAGGAACTACATTCATTCATTTAATGGACTCATTAACTTTGAAAGATGTTTTTCCATCTACCAACTCCTGGCCAAGTGTAATTCTCAAGACCTAATATCCCTAGATAAAGAGCCCAGGTAGAGATTCCTCAGTTAGTTTTTTCCCCCTTCCAGTAGCTCTAATGCTTTTTACTCATGTATTCCTTTCTATCTTCTAATAAGTCTTATCTTACCACTGATCTGTGGTCCGTGGGTTCATTCTTTGAATCCCCGAGACCAAGGACCTACTGAAGAGCGATTTTCCGGTATCAGTATGGTTGTGCAATTCTAGAGTATTTGATCTTTATATAATTCAGCCCTGGGCATGAGAAAACATCGTTTTTCCCAGACTGCAGTGAGAATCCACAAACTGCTGTTAAACACCATGTAGCTCAAGGATAGAGAGAAAAACCTTGCTTTAAGAAAGCAACCATGATTTTCCCTTCAGAAACTGTGTCTGGACATAACCACTATATATGCCCATGTAAAAGATACTGAAGGAGCTAAGAAAATTTCACCCCAAAATATGATTATTTTGAATTAAAGGCTATTCATAATCAGGGAAGTTTAAATGAAGACTTTCCTCTGTCTTAAAGGGCTGCTAGACTCCTTATCACATGCTAATAGACCTGTGATCAGGTTATTTGAAGCACAATACCTGTCTCTCTCTCTTTCCCCTCCATCTACCAATTCCCCCTAGCAGCCACTTACTACACCTGTACTTTCTGGTTGTTCTTCCTCCTCCCTTGTAAAAGGCATCTTTAAAAGCCACTGACTATCACTGGGACTTTGGGAAATCATTCTTGTGGTTCCCCCACATGCGCATAGTATTTGGAAATAAATCTTTCTCTTATTAATCTACCATAACTGTAAATTCATCTTTTCAGTGAACCAACCTAGTGGGAAAGGGCAAGTTTCCCTGAGACCCCAACAGTTTCCCTTAGGTCTGACTATGGTACAGTGGACATGTTAATTTTACTTGGCTATCATCCACTTCTTCTATTAATTATACTTGTACCTGGTGGAGGGATGCTGCCCTCTGAGTGGCCTAGGTCAAATGCTCATCCTAGGTCCAGGTAGAGTCTATGCCTCAGGCCTAGGCAATCAGGGCACCATATCCCACTGGTTACCATGATTAGCTCCATATTGTGTTCGTGACCTCGTAGATAAGAAGAATCCTTCCCGGGATTTTTATTAGAACTTTTGGGAAAGAACCATTGTCTCCTTCTGGGATTGCCGAATTGATAGAAGACCAGCACTTCTGGTAGCCATCTTTGCAAATATTTAGGAGTATTAGCCTTTGTCTGAGAAAAAAAAACTAACACAGAAGAAAACAAGAAGATGGAACAAGTAAAAAATGCCTAAAGATGCAATTAAGGACTTGCTTCCCTGTGTGTGTGTGTGACAGAGAGTCCACTTGCATCCCTGCACTTTCTAGTTTTGAGATGCTACAAGTTTGTTTATTTTTATTTAATTTAATTTATTTTGTTATTTTTTTTGAGACAGAGCCTCAAGCTGTCACGCTGTGTAGAGTGCTGTGACATCACAGTTCACAGCAACCTCCAAATCCTGGGCTCAAGCAATTCTCCTGCCTCCGCCTCCCAAGTAGCTGGGATTATAGGCACCTGCCACAATGCCCGGCTACTTTTTGTGATTGCAGCCATCATTGTTGTTTTGTGGGCCTGGGCTGGATTCGAACCCGCCAGCTCAGGTATATGAGGCTGGCGCCTTAGCTGCTTGAGCCATAGGTGCTGAGTCGAGTTTGTTTTTTTTTAAATCAAGCCAGTTTAAGCTAGGTTACTCTGGTAACCCAAAGAGTCCTGATTAATACAATTAGTTTTCTGTGAATTGGAACAGTTGGCCAGGGCAAGAAATGAAATACTGATAGCAGGTCTTGTGGTCCTAAATGAGAGGGACTGAGGAAAAATCAGATTAAAGGATGGAGTTTCAAGTCAGCAAATAAAATAGTACAGTCTGTCTCAGCACCCATAACGCAGTGGTTACAGTACCAGCCACATATAATGAGGCTGGTGCATTTGATCCCGCCCTGGGGCCAGCTAAACAACAATGACAACTGCAACAAGAAATAGCCAGGCCTTGTGGTGGGTGCCTGTAGTCCCAGCTACTTGGGAGGCTGAAGCAAGAGAATCAGTTGAACCCAAGAGTTTGTGGTTGCTGTGAGCTGTGACAGCACCGCACTCTAACGAGGCAACAGTTTGAGACTCTGTCTCAAAAAAAATAAAAGTAGTGCAGTCTGCCAAACAAAAACTTGGTTTTGTCGATTGAACCATTTATAATGTATGAAATAAGAAAATGTGCAGGCTGTGGCTCGGTGCCTGTGGCTCACGTGGCTAAGGCGTCAGCCACATACACCTGAACTGGCGGGTTCAAATCCAGCCTGGGCCTGCCAAACAACAATGACAACTACAACCAAAAAATAGCCGAGTGTTGTGAGTGGGTGTAGCCTCCCAGCTACATGAGAGGCTGAGGCAAGAGAATCACTTACGTCCAGGAGTTGGAGGTTGCTGTGAGCTGTGATGCCATGGCACTCTACCCAGGGCGACAGCTTGAGGCTCTGTCTCAAATAAATAAATAAATAAACTGCAGGCTAGTCCAAATTGTTCAAAATGGTTAAAAGTCATATGTATTAGGGCAAATAATAGCTTTCTCCCCAAGATCTCTACCTGCTAATGTTCTCATCCCTCTAAGCCTGACAAAGAGTGAGGACAAGAGATTTGAGGAAAAGGAAAGAGAAGTTTATTAATTTGCAAGTAAATGAGAAGGATAGCAGACTCTGTTCTTAAAGTACCGTCATCCCTCCTTAAAGCAGAAATGCAGAGCTTTGAATTTTCAGCTCAGGCTATTGCTGTTTATCTATAGCATCTCTGTTGGAGACAATCTCCAGTCTGGTGAGCCATCTCTGTAGTTCAAGGAACAAAGAACATTCCTCTGCCCCTTTGATTACTGGCTTTGGGCTGGAATGCAGGTTTTAATTCCCCAAAGGGCTCAGGGGTTTCAAACAAACAACTCGTAAAAACATTTCTGCTCTTTTTCAGGCCTTTGCCTCTATTATTCTAATACTCAGAGAACCTATTGTTGCCAGAATTTCTCTCTATGCTGAGACCTTAATCTCGGGGGTTTAAAAATGAAATCACTACCAGGCAGATATGTGATAGGATGCAGTTTATTGGCAGGGAGAAAGATTGATAAACGTGATAAGCAAAAGGGGGGCAGCAAAAGAGAGGGTGCAGAACCTCCAGAAGCAGAGAGAGTGGGGGAACCTGACTACAAAGTCTCCCCCAGCCCAGTCTTCAGTTTAGGAGGTTTCTTTTCTTTCTTTCTTTTTTTTTTTCTTTATTTTCTTATTGTGGGGGATTCATTGAGGGTACAATAAACCAGGTTACATTGATTGCATTTTTTAGGTAAAGTCCCTCTTACAGTCGTGTGTTGCGCCCAAAAGGTGTGGCACATACCAAAGCCCCACTCCCCTCCCTCCTTCTGTCTCTTTGCTCTTCCTTTCTGATTTCAATTCTTTTTTCTTTTCTTTTCTTTTCTTTTTTTTTTAAGCAGGAACTCAACTTTATTGCGTCAAGCAGCCACTTATATAGAGTGTGGGGAAGGGGCCGGGAAAGAAGGCAGGGGATGAGGTGTGTGACAGGTTTGGGCCAATGGCATGGTACCGCGTTGGCTGTATCTAGGTAGAGGCAGTTTCAGGCCGGGCCTTGCTGAGTCATTGCTACGCAGAAGTAGCTCGATGGATCTACTTCTAGTCAGGCTCCGGAAGTTGCACTAGGCCTCAGGCAGGCACATGGCAGGGCCCAACAATTCCCTCTTTTGTTTTTTGTATGGCGGAAAAACATAGCCCCTGTCTTAGGTTGCCTGCTCTTGCAGTTTCAGTCTCACTTTTTAAATCCTTACCACTGTCTCATAAATGAACTAACTTGATTTTTCAGTCTTAATTAAATGAGTGAGGGGTCTATCTCTACTAAGTCCTTCTCTAACAATAAGCTGATGCGTCAGGTAGCCTCTTTCATAACTAACATTAAACTGTAGGCCTTAATTGTCATTCCTTGTGGAACTTCTGAATGCTGGTTCAGGTTACCACCCCTCCCATGCAGACATGAATATTTATGGACTCTTCCTTCTATGATTCTTTATCAGTATGATGCTATCTTGCCATCTCTACTGGTTGGTACCTTGCTTGAGCATCTATAGCCCATTGTGATGAACTCTAAATTTTAAAAAGAAAGTAGAAAATAAACTGGTCATTACTTGTTTTTATTATCATGCAATTCAAAGAATTTTTGACAAGGATATTTAATAGTATTTATGATAATTTACTATGTAAAAGTGGGTTTTTATTTTTGTATAGAAAAATAAGGCACAGAAACATGAACAAAATAAAATTACTTAAATCTAATAATTGGAAGAAGTGAAATTTTATTATTTGGTCAAGGTATAAAAGTTTTCATATGAGAACCTTTTCTTAAGAAAAGGTGGTTGGAAGAACTGAATTAAGTTGAGATGTTCTGTTTCTTTTGCCAAACTTGAAAAAGTATCTAGATAATGATTTATCTTAAGAAGAATATTTAGCTATTTACATGATGGATGGATTAAGTTTCTACAAAAAAAATAGATTTTCTGGGCAGAACAGAAACTCTGCGATCCATGTACTGAAACCTAAAATACACTTAGCAGATTTGTTTAAAATGTGTGTGTGTTGTTGTTTTGTTGTTGTTTGTTTGTTTGTTTGTTTGTTTTAAACTGTTGGAGGACACCTATAAACTTGAGACTCAGGGAAAGGAAAGGACATTAAATTAGAACCTTCAAATAAGAGGCATTCTGAACATGGTTAACTTTTTGTTAGTCACTTGGAATTGAGAACTACGGGTGAGGATCGCTGATTTTTCAGTCAAAGTTGCTTAGCTATAGTTTCATGGTCTTCAAAGGTCAATGTCAGTAATTCCAGGACACTGAATCCCCACAGGCATCTGTATCTACAACTTGTTGATAAAATTTAAAGCTTCAGTAAAACACATTAAGTTGTCAACACAAGAAAGAGTTGAGAGAATTGCATGCAAGAGTGAAGGATGGGAGGGAAGTGGGAAAGATTCTGCAGCAGAGATGGATAAGAGAGTGAATTAAGTGTGCAAAATGGTTCAGAAGGCAGAAGTAACCACGGTCCAAAGTCAGACACCTTGCAAAGAAGCTAAAGTGGATCCATAACCCAGGCCTCAGACCTGAGGTCTACAAACACCTTGGGTGGGTGGGACAGGAAGGAAACATAACTTGGAAGTGACCTAGATGAGACAGAAAACTAATACAGTAATAGAACATCCCTTCCTCCCAAATAGAAGCCAAAGTCCAAATCATGAAACTTTTCTCATGCAGGCTGGTGGTGGTACAGAATAAACCCCCTCATATGGAAGAATAGGAAGAGTCACAGAACAGTAGAATCTCAGTCTCTGAGCCATCCAAGGCTCTAGAGATACTAGGCCATCTATTCAGCCTGTGGAGAAGCTCTGTTACTGGAGGGCGAGAGGCCAGACTCAGAAGGTAACAGAAAGAATTAATCTGGGGGTCAGGATCCCAATCAAGTGAGTTGTGAACAATCAGTCTCTAGTTCCAGTAGAGGACTAGGGGGGAAAAAGTAAAACAAAATAAAACAAACACACACCAGGATCCCAGTTGTATCTTTGTAAATTTGTGAGTACCAGGGATCACTAACTGGATACATTGACATTGATTTTAGACTATCAGATGACCCCTAATCCCCACTTATATGACATCAGGCCTTATGTTAAGCTACCTGGCATGGTACTCAGAAATTTTGACATTAGATCTTTATTCAATTTTTGATAAATATTTATTAGGCAATTACTGTGAAAAAGACTCTGTCCTAGATAGACAGAATACCATGGAGCCCACCCATGGGACCTGGAGTGATAGAAACCTCACAGTTTAATGGAGGCTGGGTCCCCACTGGGGTGCACTGTTGCAAGTCCATGAGGAAAGTGCATAGGCAGGTAGAATTTTTCAGTAGAAAGATGTTTAAGATAAAAATTTAAAGGACCTGAAATTAAATAAGTGAAGAGGTAGGGGTAAGACTTGACTCTTGGAGAAGAAAGATATTTAGACAGAGACAAGTTAATGCACAAAGACAAGATGAGGAGAGAGTAAGGAGAGTTTGAGGAACTTCAAATAGTTGTTTGCCTGGCACTGAACAAGAAAGAAATACAGTGGTGAGAGACTGGACAGTGGGGGAGTACTCTGAGATAGTAAGCTCGGCCTGGCCCCTAGATAGGCAAAAATGAAGGCTGGGAAAGTCAGGACCAGGTAGCTAAGAAAGTAAGGTAGGAGTCTGGAATATGTGTTGCCAAACAAGACATTGAAGAATGTTGTTCTGACTGGGTAACTTTGTACAGAATAGACAAGACATGCCTGAGGAAAAGAAGGTCTGATGGAGGGAATCTCCTTAGTAATTCCATGTCATATCTTTCCATGGCTAAACTATACTTTTGCTCTTTAAGCCCATTTGCAACTTTCAAGCAACTTTCCTTGCATCTTGATTTTCCTGGAAGTAAATCTACAGGTGTAGATTTTACTCAAAAGTTAGCAGGAGGGAGAGGGAAAAACGTTTGTATCACAAATCACAATGCACTCAGAAAATCCCCAAGACTCCCTTCTTGGTTATGTAACACCTAGTCTTCCTCCCTTCATAGATGGTCCAATTCTCACCCAAATTCCTATGTCAAACACAAACTCTATCTCAATTGACAAAGAAACCCTGGAGGTTATTTATCAAAGAAATCACAAATTGGATTTCTTTGGGGAAAACTGCTGTGCTACCTGCTGTGAAAACTAACATATTTTCTCACATTGTTATAGTTGGTCACAATTCTCTCAATCCCGCATCATCAAATCTTTCTCTACTGGTTTATTTCCAGCAGAATACAAACAAGTTTTCATTTATTTAATTTTAAATGAATTTTCTCTTGACACAAATTTCTCTGTCATCTATCACCATTTTTTTTTCCTCCTGATTTTCATTGCAGAAAAGTTCTAGAAGGTGTTTTGTTGTCTATATTTACAGGCCCCAAGTCCCTGCCTTACTATCTTAGTTCAGACTTTTATGACAAAGTGCTATTGATGAGGTGCCTTATAAACAACTGAGATTTATTTCTCACAGTTATGGAGGCTGGAAGGTTCTAGAATAGGTTCTAGTGAGGCCTTTCTTTTGTGTTGTAGAGGACCACCTTCCTGGGTTCCACAAGGTGGCAGGAGAGCAAGCCAGCTCTCGCTATGACACTAATTCTGTTCAGGAGGGCACTGGCCTCATAACCTAATTACCTCCCAAAGGCCCCACATCTAAATACCATCACACTGGGATGTTGTGGGTTTCGACATATGAATTTGGTGGGAACACATTCAGTCCATTGCACCTTGCATTCTCATTAAAGCTCACTCTAATTAAGTTCAGTCCACTGAAACTGCTCTTGTCAAGATTACCAGTGATCTCTAGATTAATAAATACCTAACAAATCTCAGCCTTCATTTCTCTTATGTATCAGCAAGATTACTCTCTTTCTCTTCAATATGATTTTTCTCACTTGACTTCCAGGATACCCCAAATTCTTGGTTGCCCCCTTACCTTGCAGACCATTCCTTTCATCTCCTAGTCTTCTTAGTTTACACTCCCTTCTTTGAATGATCTTGTCCAGTTTCATATCTATACTACTACTTTCAAATGAGTATTTCAGCCTAGATCCTTGTGGATCTCCAGACTCCTATATCCAACTGCCCACTCCATTATATCTTCACTTAGATATGAGTAGGCACCCAAAACTTCACATAGCAAAGCTTTACTCTGTTCTAATCACAATCTTCTTAGTCAGTTAATGGAAACATGACCCTTTAAGTTCTCATGTAGGGTAGGCCCTTTGTCTGAAATCTCTTCTGTTTATCCACATGGCTTGCTCTCTTATAAACCTTGATCATTCTATTTAAAATTGTATCTATTTCTTTTCATGTTTCACATTCCCCTTATACCACTATATTTTTCTGTTATGCTTATCACCTTGTAACATACTCTATAATTTGCATGTTTATGACACTGATTTCTTATTCTGTTTCCCTCCTCTAGAATACTCCAGAAAGGCACTGATTTTGATCTCTTTTGGTTTTGACTGTGTGGCAAGTGATTAAAGCATATCTAGTATGTGATCAATGTTCAAGTACATTTGTTGAATGAATGAATGAATGAATGAAATGATCTTTAATCTTCAGAAGCTTGCAAGTTCATTTGGGGAAATAAATTATATGTTTCAAAAAGAATGTCTGCCAGTATCAGGCAAAATGTGCCAAGTGATAAGTGAGCAGAATAGACCCAAAGTGCTAAGGCATTGTTTTTTCTAAGGATTCAGAAGACAGGGCTCAATTTGAATAATTCATTCCGGGAGAAAATTGATCATAATCTAGGAAAGTGAAGAAGAGAGTAAAACATTTTAGATGAGAGCAATTTAGGACCTCAATGCCGTTTCATTTCTGAACTTAAAAGAAAGCTATTTGATGCCAAACACACACACACACACACACACACACACACAGAAAGAGTTCATTCCACTGACAGTCTCTTTCTTTTTCGCCTGTGGAAGTGCAAAACAATGCTCCACTAATGGATCTTTTGGTTAATGCATGTGCGAGGGCTGTTACTAGGTGCTGGAGGGAGGATGGGCAGTGGGATGTATACAAGGAAAAAAGAAATTGGTCTGTCAGCCCCTTTCAAATCAGATTTTTTCAAATTAGCTAACCGCAAAATAAAGGGAGGAGGGAATTAAAATAGTTACTCAGAAACAAAAGAAAAAATAAAAGGGGCCCAAGGAAAAAGCTTTTAGCAAATGTAAAAAAATGATGCTGGCATTGCTGATGGGCCACTTAGGAGTGATTATTTCTAATGGAGCAAAGAGGCATGGCAGCTGCCGGGAGGGGCAAGCTGGAGTCTCCTCAGAGAGACCGGGGCTCACCAACTGTCCCTTTCTCTCGGGGCTCAGGCAGACTTTCTGCTAATGTACTCCAGGTCCTGCATCCGCTGTTTCAGGGCACAGTGGATTCTGAGATGAAACAGCTCTCGGTACAGCTTCTCCTTTTCCACTAAATAGTCTTTGACAGGGGCAGTTGGGAGCTAAACTGAAAAGGAGCTGGATAAATTTTACCTTTGCCCCAAGAGTCCCCTCCCTTACCCTTTCTCTCACGTGGATGATCCCCCCGTACCTCAGAAACGAAGTGTGCTGCACACTTTCTCCTCGTCCGAACAGGGGTGGAAGCTGTTCCCTCTCTTTCCAGCCAGCCAGTGGAAAACGTGCTTCTGGTCTGACATCCTTAGACTGACACCCTTACTAATCGATTTCTAATATGTTTCCTCTCTTGGGATTCTTAGTATTTTAAACTTTTGCTCTTCAGCAGTGGTCTGAAAAATGCTGTCTGCTCTAAAAGGTGAAGGAGAATTTAAGTGCATAAATTCACTCTAAGAATGGGGTTCCAATGTGCTTTCAGGTCGTTTTGGTTCAAGGGAAACAATAATTTGTCTGGACCTCCAAGGAAGCCCTGTTTCAAAGAGCTCATCAAGGGGCACTGAATCAGTTTCACCTTCATGAAACTTATTCCTGGAAGATATGGAGATGGCAAAGGGCTCTTCCGGCTTCTACTGCTGTCATCTGCAGCCCTCGTGTGCAGTCTCTGCTCAGACTTAGCATTGAATCCTAGCCACTTTCACCCTTCTATGCACTTTTTGTTCTTACAGGAGGGACTTCCTCTCTTCCTCAGCCACACAGTATCAGCCGGCAGGATCCAGATGCTTCCCTTCACACATCTTGGTTGCATCAGATTTGGTTTCCCCAACTCTACCTTGAAGTAACAGTAACCCTGCTGGCACATGGAGTATGTTTTAAACTCACTTTCCTATTTGCTGTAAGTCTCAAATATCTAGGATTATAATAGGGAGGGCATCAAGAGAAGTTTAGGAAGGAAAGTAATTTCTGACAATTTATGAGAATACAGGTAGATTTTTGAGAATGACCTCTGCTTACATATGGACCAGGTCGTCTATGGAGTCAGGGCTGATTATCAGATAGTAAACACCTCTGTGATGTACTAGTTATTGTTTACTGCTTGTGATAAAATAGGTGGTTAAACAGTTTGAGTGGTACTCCAACCACCAAGATTTAGTGGCAGCTGTAGAATGGCGAGAGAATGGACTTTCGATTGAGCCAGAAATGGGTACCAAAGACTGAGTGTCCCTGGGCAAACTGAATAAATAACTTTACTTCTTCACTGTTCTCCATGATTTCTCTGTGATCCTACAAGCACTAAGGTGACAGAAATAAAATATGTATCAGTTTCTAGACCTATTTCTCTTGTATGTTCCTTTGTTTATTTTTAATCTCAAGACCTAAACTGCCTTTGTGGAGGAGAGAGGAGCAGGCAGTTAGAATGGAGTTCTGGAAAGAGAAGGATTCCAGCAGTTACTCAGGAGACTTAGTCCCTTTCACAACTCCATGACAACAGAAATAATTTTTTAAATACAATTATATTATATAAAACAGTATATACATAAAATCATAAGTTGATAAATAATTATAGCTCTAAACTCAAGTTTTAGTTTATAGTGTACATCTTTCTTTGCACTAAGGTTAATGAATAGCATAGTGCATGGTGTCTTGGCTCAGAACCTGGAATAGTTACAGGCTTTTAGGAGGGATCAACAAATGTTTATGTGGCAGTGAATACAGTCACTGTTGGTCCAATTCTAATTGTACTACCATATTTATATTAGCTTGTAAGATATAAAGAGACTTTTAAGCCATAACATACCTAAAGTTGTAGCTTATCTTTATTTCAAGCCTACAACATACTTATTTACTAAAATAATTATTAGGAATAACTTGAATAAGCCAGTGGTTTTCCATCAGAGGTGATGTTGCCTCCAGGGGAAAGACATGTGACAAGGCCTAGAGATATTTTTAATTGTCACAACTGGGGATGAGAGCTGCTCCTAACCTCTAGTGAATAGGGGACCAGGATGCCACTGAACAGCCTACAATATACAGCCCAGCTCTCTCCCCACAAAAGGAATTATCTGGCCCCAATGTACACAGTACCAAGTTGAGAAACTCTGGATATAAGGCAAGCTCTCAGCACTTCACAGTGGTATGTAATGGTGCCTTCTGCTTGCCATGCTGAATGATTTATGTATTAGTTTATAAGATGTGTATTCCAGCCACTTATGATCAAACCTAATTTTGCCTTCCCTCTTACAATATGGCAGAACCTATTCATCTTTAGTCAAAAAAAAAAAAAAAACAAAAATTGACTGAATGGATTGAATGAGGGACATTATGACATTATGCATCTTTTTTATAGTGACAATATGCTGGTTCACATATAATCTTTATCTTCTCTGAAACTGGAAATACTAGATGTACCATTTACTCATCTCTGCCTGTCTCCTATTTCTACTTGGCTGTAGTTTCTATGTCGTATAAAATAAAACCCTGTCTTAAAGTGCACTTCTATAATCTTGGGGAAAATGTTGGGTTCTCAAAAATGCATAAAGTGCAAAAGTTGCAAAGATTATATCAAATGATGGGTTCTATTTAACACCTTCCACATGACTTAACATCTCTCTACCCAGAGTCAACTGTGTGCATCCGAGTCTTGCCACCAGAGATGTGTGAAGACAGTTGTGCACACTGGACAATTGTGTAGCATGTGCCACTAAGTCCCTCTTCATCTGCCAACACATACAGAGGATTGCTTCTTTTGGTCTTACCCCTCCATTTTTACTTACGTGTTTCTGTCATGAGGAAATAAAGACTTATAGTGAAGAGCGTGTATGTTAATCTCAACATTTTAGGTTTAAATACGGATTCAGAAATTTTTCCTTGAAAAAGTTCCTTGATGTCTTTAAGACTCAGATTTTACATTTGTACCTTCAGGGACAACAAAACAGAGTGGTCATGGAAGTATAAAAATGAGGAATGCACGCTAAGTGCTCAGACTGTAAGTGGCATGCCGCAAGCTTTCCGTAACTGATGTTTATCTCTCACACCTTTTTTCTCTTCCAATTTCTCTACTCTGTGTTATTAATAAAGGGATAATTTCCTCTCCAAATGTTTCTATTCTTTTCTCCTATTTGTCTATTCCTGTTCAAACTTTGGAAATTTTAAGATGACACTGAAAGAGACAGACCATGACAGTTTTAAATGCTCTCCATAGCAGGAAATTTAATTTTTTCACCAATAAAAAAATCTGAAAAGTCATCCTGAATATTCTCTGGTAATATTTTTTGTAAGCTTTGAAATGTAGGGGAAGAACATTTACAGAAATGTTACAATTGTAAAATAAAACAATTTGATATGCTATTCTTAATGTGTTTTTTTTTTTCATTTTCAATTTTATTATGGTATGTTGAAGTAAATTACAATAACAAATATTTTCATTACTGACTAAGTTTCCTCCTGTACCTTTGTAACATTGCTTTCTTTTCTTTACTGCAAGGCCAGGAGGTAAAAATTAACTAGACTTACATCAACACAAGTAAATCTTGTATTGTCTCAACTAGAAATGCAGCATTATGATTAATGCAAAAAGATAACAAAATATGTCTTTCAAAATCCAAGTATGAGATGTAGTTGTATCAGAATATGAGTTCTTGATAAAGAAAGTGTATATAGTTAGTCATTAATTCACTCAACAAATGTGCATTAAGCGTCTTCTTAGCATATACCAAATCTTGTTCCAGCAGGTGCAGATACAGTCTAAAGAAGACAAATCTCTTTCCCTGTGGAATGGCTTACTGGGGAGAGAAACAATAAACTAAAAGCATTATGAGAAGAGTAGGCAGTCTAAGATGGTATTTTTTTAATGTAATATAAAAAGAAATGACAGAAATAGAAAACATTGTCCAAAGTACTAGATGGTGATAGGGTTTAACACAAACGTTTATAAATACGTAGTGTCATTTATATGTAATAGAGTTCAATAACAAAGCTAAATTTTTATTATTCAACTATAGTGTTAGACAGTGAAAATCAGAAGTGATACTCATATTGAAAATAAACATGCATTAATGCAACTTAAGAATATGTTATCATCAACACTTTTAGATGATGAAGGCTAATCAAAAGCAAGGAAGTTCGGGATTTTTTAGGTAACAGTGCAATAAAAAATCATCGACTTGTAAAATCAGATCTACAAAGAAAATTTTCCAACTAATCAAACAAATTCCCATCTTTTCCTTTCTTTGTTTTGTTTTGTTTTGTTTTCAGAGTTTGGCCAAGGCTGGGTTTGAACCCACCACCTCTGGCATATGAGGCCCGTGTCCTACTCCTTGAGCCACAGACACTGCCCACAAGTTCACATCTTTTTAAAGAACAACATGACGTATACTGGCTTACAGGAGATGAAGAATCATTACATTATGCTCCAATTTGGGTGAACAAAACTTGTTTTAATCTTAAAATTATCAGATTTTTAAAATTTAAATTTCTCTTTGTTTATCAAGGCCTTCTACAATGTTTTGTATCACTCAGGATAGGCTAAGTTATGCTTTTGTGAAAACAGCTCCCAACAAGCAAGTTCATTTGCTCTCCTGCTGCTTGTCTAACACAGATCAGTAGGGTGGCTCTAAACATTGGGGTTGCTCTAGGACCTCCATCCAGAGACATGTTGTCATAGCATCGGGAAGACAATGTGACAAATTGGTCACTTGCTTTTAAAACATTCACTGAGAAGTACTTCAGTACTTTGCTTACATTTTATTGGCAAAAGAAAATTACATGGCTTTGCAAAGCTTCATAGAACATGAGAAAATGAGATTCTGCCATGAGCCCAAGAACAGGGTCAAGTATATCAATAAACAGCACCAGTAACTACGAAACTTAATAGCCTTTTCATGTTCTAAAGAAACATTATGAAGCCCAAACCAAGACTATGTTAGAGTCCCCTTGGAAATGACTTATACCCCCACACTGTCCACGGCCATTCAGTCCTCTTGAGTTCCAGCCTCAGCCCCTTCCACAGAGTTGCTTGCTAACGGTCCTTAGTCCTTATCCAGCTCTGATTTTTAGTCACTCCTGATCTTCCCTGGTCTCCTTTGGCCCACTTACTATTCCTTTACATCTCTAGCTGATGCTCTAAGTTTTAACACAGTAGATGTTTCCTCATGCTATAAATTCACCATGCTGTGTACACTTCTGTTCATTTGCACATCTTACCTTTTCTTAACATTCTTTCAGATACAGATGAAGTGGCATTTCTATTTATTTTCTCTAACCCACTACATCTCCTGAATCCCTACTTCCTTTTTGAATTTTTATGTGGCTCTCTTTGAGCACTTATCATACTATAATTTATCTGCAACATTAGTTTTTAAGTACCTGGAGAATAGAGAACATCTTACTTAGACTTGCTTCTTCTCAGGCCAACAAAGCATACAATAATATATTGTATATGCAATGAGTATATGACATCAATATATAATAAGACTATGAAGAGAAAGATGACTTTCAAAATAATACTCCCTGCAAATATGTCTTCAAATTAAATATGGTTTAAGGGTTAGGAGTTAACGAGCTATAATTTCCTTCCACTTACTGTTGATGACTAGTGAAGAAGTTAGCCCAAATTAAAGAAGAATTGAAGAACCTCACTGAAGCCTCCCAAGTATTGCTTTGAAATCTGAGATCAATAAAGAATCTATGCTAGTGGACAGGCTACTATATAGGCTAATAAATTGAAAAATAAGTGTTGTATTATTTACAAAATATACTTTAACTCAAATTTTCTTAGATTTTAAAACCTTGAATACATTACTCAAAGCTATCTGGCCATTTAATATAATTGCTATCAAAATATAAATTTAAAAAATCCATCCCAAAATTCATATGAAATCTTAGGAAATCCTGAATATTCAAAACAATCTCAAAAAGAAGAATAAAATCAGAAATCTCACAGTTCCTGGTTTGAAAACTTGAAAGCTATAATAATCAAAACAGCATGATACTGGGATAAAGACAGATATATAAGTTAATGAAATAGAATAAAGAGGTCAAAGAGAAACCCCCATATCAAGTGATTTTTTTAACAAGGGTTCCAAGATCATTAAATGGGGAAAGAATAGTGTTGTCAACAAATAGAGTCAGGAAAACTGTATATCTACATGCAAAGAGATGAAATTGGACCCTTACTTTTTACCATAGATAAAAAGTAAAGGACCTAAATGTAAGAACTAAAACTACAAAACTCTTAGAAGAAAACAAATGGGGAAATCTGTATAACATTGGATTTGACGACAGTTTCTTAAATATGACACCAAAAATACAAGCAAGGAAGGAAAAGTAGATAAACTGAATTACAAAATTTAAAAATCTGCACATAGGACACAATCAACAGAATGAAAAGGCCATCTAGAATGAGAGAAAATATTTTTTACATCATTCATCTGATAAGGGTTAATATCTAGAATACATAAAGGACTTCTACAATTCAATAACAATAATGTGCAACAACTGTAATAGAAAAGTGGCAAAATAATTGAATGGACATTTCCCCAAAGAAAATGTTCAAATGGTTAACGAACAAATATAATGACATTTGAAATTATTAATAATTAGGAAAATGCAAATCAAAATGACACTATTACCTCACAGCCATCAAGACAGCTACTACTGAACACAACTACAACAGGGACTATACCTGACAAATACAACATTGTGACCTAATTGCATGTACCGTCATATGATATAAAAAAAAATTTTAAAGAAGAAAAGATAGATACAATCAAAAAAAGTTAGTGAGTGTTGGTAAGCATATGAATAAATCATACTTTGTGCATGATGGTGGGCATGTATAAAAGTACATCCACTGTGGAAAACGTAAAGCATTACAAATGCTTTAAGCAAAAACTTAAAGCATTACAAATATGATTCTCTCAATTGATGCAGAAAAAGCTTTTGATAATATCCAGCATCCCTTCATGATCAGAACACTTAAGAAAATTGGTATAGAAGGGACATTTCTTAAACTGACAGAGGCCAACTACAACAAACCCATAGCCAATATCATATTGAATTGAGTTAAATTGAAATAATTTCCACTCAGATCAGGAACCAGTCAAGGTTGCCCATTGTCTCCACAATGGAAATTTTAGCCATTTTAATGAAAGTTTTAGCCATCAAGGTGATCAAGGGTATCCATATAGGGTCAAAAGAAATCGAACTTTCACTCTTCACAGATGATATGATTGTATATTTGGAAAACACCAGAGATTCTACTACAAAACTCTTAGAATTGATCAAGGAATACACCAGCGTCTCAGGTTACAAAATCAACATTCTTAAATCAGTAGCCTTTATATATACCAACAATAGTCAAGCTGAAAAAAGTCAAGGACTCTATTCTGTTCACTGTAGTGCCAAAGAAGATCGTTTACGTCTAACAAAGGACATGAAAGATCTCTATAAAGAGAACTATGAAACTCTAAGAAAAGAAATAGCTGAAAATGTTAACAAATGAAAAAACATACCATGCTCATGGCTGGGAAGAATCAACATTGTTAAAATTTCCATACTACCCAAAGCAATATACAATTTTAATGCAATCCCTATTAAAGCTCCACTGTCATACGTAAAAAACCTTAAAAAAATAATACTTCGTTTTATATGGAATTAGAAAAAACCTTGAATAGCCAATATATAACTCAGAAATAAAAACAAAGCAGGAGGAATCACACCTACCAGAGCTCAGACTATACTATAAATCGATAGTGATCAAAACAGCATGGTACTGGCACAAAAACCGAGAAGTAGATGTCTGGAACAGAATAGAGAACCAAGAGATGAACCCAGCTACTTACCGTTATTTGATCATTGACAAGCCAATTAAAAACATTCAGTGGGGAAAAGAGTCCCTATTTAACAAATGGTGCTGGGTGAACTGGCTGGCAACCTTAGAAGACTAAAACTGGACCCACACCTTTCACCATTAACTAAGATAGACTCTCACTGGATAAAAGATATAAACTTGACACATGAAACTATAAAAATACTAGAAGAAAGTGTAGGGAAAACTCTTGAAGAAATCAAATATTTTATGAGGAGGACCCCCCCAAGCAATTGAAGCAGCTTCAAAAATACACTATTGGGACCTGATCAAACTAAAAAGCTTCTACACAGGCAAGAACACAGTAAGTAAAGCAAGCAGACAGCCCTCAGAATGGGAGAAGATATTTGCAGGTTATGTCTCCGACAAAGGTTTAATAACTAGAATCCACAGAGAACTCAAACGTATTGGCAAGAAAAGAACAAGTGATCCCATCTCAAGGTGGGCAAGGGACTTGAAGAGAAACTTCTCTGAAGAAGACAGGTGCATGGCCTACAGACATATGAAAAAGTGCTCATCATCCTTAATCATCAGAGAAATGCAAATCAAAACTCAGTGTGCTGAGTTGAAGAGATTAAAAAAAAAAAAAAAAAAAAAAAAAAAACTACTTTGAGATAACATCTAACTCCAGTAAGATTAGCCCATATCACAAAATCCCAAGACCAGAGATGTTGGCGTGGATGTGGAGAAAAGGAAACACTTCTACACTGCTGGTGGGAATTCAAACTAATACGTTCCTTTTGAAAAGATGTTTGGAGAACACTTAGAGATTTAAAAATAGACCTGCCATTTGATTCTACAATTCCTCTACTAGGTATATACCCAGAAGACAAAAAAATCACATTATAACAAAGATATTTGCACCAGAATGTTTACTGAAGCCCAATTCATAATTGCTAAGTCATGAAAAAAGCCCAAGTGCACATTGATCCACGAATGGATTAATAAATTGTGGTATATGTACACCATGGAATATAATGCAGCCTTAAAGAAAGATGGAGACTTTACCTCTTTCATGTTGACATGGATGGAGCTAGAACATATTCTTCTTAGTAAAGTACCTCAAGAATGGAAGAAAAAGTATCCAATGTACTCAGCCGTACTATGAAACTAATAATAACCTAAGAATAGGGAAAAGGGGAAAGGTAAGGGAGGGGTAGGGGAAGGATGGACGGAGGGAGGGTAAGTGGTGGGACCACACCTACAGTGCATTTTACAAGGGTACATGTGAAACTTACTAAATGTAGAATATAAATGTCTTAACACAATAACTAAGAAAATGCCAGGAAGGCTATGTTAACCAGTGGATGAAAATATGTCAAATGGTATATAAAACCAGTGCATGGTGCCCCATGATTGCATTAATGTACACACCTATGATTTAATAATAAATAAATTTAAAAAAAAAAGAATTACCAATATCCCAAAAATTCTATTTCTGGGCATATGTTCAAAAATTGGGAACAGGATCTAGAGAGATATTTGTACCCCCTTGTTCACAGCACCCTTATTTCAAAATAACCAAAAGGTGAAAGCAATCTAAGTGTTTGACGTATAAATGAATAAACAATAGGTAATACATCTATACAGTGGAATATTATTGTCTTACAAAGGAAGGAAGTTCAATCACATGGTAGCATAACAAAGTAGATGAGACTTGAGGATATTATTTTATTTCATTTAAAGATATTCATTAGTTTTATGTTTTATTTTAAAATTAGTTTTATAAATTATTTTTAGATTTATGGGGGGGTACGTGTGCAGATTTGTTACATATTGGATAGTGTTGAAGTCTAAGCTTTTGTGTAACTCTTACCTGATTATTGTACATAGCACCCATGAGGCAATTTTGCACCCCAAAGACTTTTTTTTTTTTGCAGTTTATCCCCGGGGCTGGGTTTGAACCAGCCACCTCGGGCATACGGGGCCAGTGCCTTACTCCTTTGAGCCACAGGCGCCGCCTGCACAGACATTATTTTAAGTGAAATCAGTGAGTAATACAAAGAAAAGAACTACATGATTAAATTTACATGAGGTATCAAAAGGAATCAAATTCATAAAAGCAGAAAGTAGAATGGTAGTTTCCAGGGGCTGAGAAGAGTGTGAAACTGTTCAGTGGGTATGGAGTTTCAGTTTTGCAAAATGAAAAAGTTCCGGAGATTGATTGCACAACAATATGAATGTATTAAACACCACTGAAATGTACATTTAAAAATGGTGAAGATCACAAAATATTAAATTTTGTTAGGTGCATTTTACCATCATTACACATTTTTAAAAATCTGCCTACAATGTTACAGTGTTGTTACACATGCTTGAAGAAAACTACAAGTAAATTTTGTACAAGTATTAAGTCTAACTCTACTGTAAACTGATGGCCAACAGAGTTACAAATAATGTCAGTTTTACAAATTTTGGAGGGCCTATTCTATTCTAAATAGTGAAGCAGTTACAACAGTAGATTAAATAGAAAAAATGCGTACATAATTCTGTAAACAATAGCACAATATATCACTAGGCATATAAAATTTGCCTTGTATAATTTGGATTTACTTTACCCCACAACAAAACTAGTCATCTTTAATAATTATCCTTTAACCACAGGGAAAAACCTTCTTTTTATCACTGGTTTGTTGACAGCCTCTGTGAATGCTCATTTTTTTATAATTTATATCAGAATTTTACGGGGCACAAACGTTTTGTTTACAATACTCGTGTGAATGCTCTTTGATCTTGGCTGTAGGCTAAAAGTACATGGAACTCTTTGCAATGACATAGAAGTTAAGACCATGGCACTGTTTGAAAGCCCTTTATATTGGTCCCTTCTTTCAAAAAAAAAAAAAAAAAAAATACAAATTTTTGCTGTGCTATTTCTTAATATATAATAGTTGCTTTTTTTTTTTAAGAATAGGTATAAAACTATGTTCAAAGGTTATGCTTGAAACATTCAGTTAGTCTGTTGTCTGAGTTTCGAATGATATTTAAAAGAAAAAAAAAATAACATCCTTTGTTATTTCTGGTTCCTTGATATGTCAGTAAGATAGCTCTCTGACCTTCAGCCTTATTTTTGGAAAGGGAATTATAGCTTGTCATTTTTCATTGTGCAATTAATAGGATAATTAACATGTTAGTGTTAAGATTTCAAGGGCTGACTTAATTTTCTTTCTTTAATGTCAGCACAATTATTTCAATTGGATAAAAAGTTCATTGTGAAATTAAATGGGAGATAAAAAAAATACTTAATTGACAAATCAGAATCATTATCCAGCAATTAGAATTAGTACTTTTGCAATATTCTTTAAAGGTTGAATTTGTAAATAAAACTAATTATTAATTTTTAGGAAATAGATATTATAATTTTAGTTTAAATCTTTTAAATTTACCATTGATAATTTTTTACTGTATTTACAATGGATATTCTTCCCCCACATTAAACCTAATTCAAAACTGTTTAAAACACTCGAAGGGTAAGAATAGTCAGCAGATTTAATACTATTCAGTGTTGATATTCAGACAATTGGAATAAGTATTTCCAAGAAGTGAGTGATAATTACAAAAAAATTCAAATTTGGGTAAAATTTTTAAATTTATTTTATACACAAAATCGTGGCTTTGTTATATTGACAAGTTTCACTTAACACCAATTATTTTTCAAAGTATGAAGATCTGTGTATTACTCAGGATTGGGTAGACAGTGGTTTTCTTATCTGTGATTGATAAATTAGTGGCATTAAGATCACCTGAGAACTTATGAGATAAAAATTATCAGGCTACAACCACCCATTCCTACTAAATCAGAAACTGGGAGAAAGGCCAGCAAGCAGGGTTTTAACAACCTTTCTTAATGCTTTAATGCACCCTCAAGTTTGGGAACCACAGCTGAGCTCATGCCATAGAAAATATCACCCCTCAAAACACAGTGACTTAACAGAACAAGGTTTTCTGTCTCATAAAAACCAGCTCTGCTATAAATTCTTTACAGTAGCTGTCTTCAATGTTTTGGCTTAGTATTTTTAGGATGCTTTGAACTTGTAGCACAATTATTATGCCAAGGAACGAGGGAGGTGACATACGAGCAAGAGGATAAAATGCTATCGCCCGCAAATGATCAACACCACTTCTTCTATTTCTTCAGCTAAAGTAATCTACTTGGCTGTCACTAAATTCAAGGATAAGGGAAATGTACCCGTCCCCCCAAAGTCCAGAAATGGAAACAACCAGACATTGGTAAACATGAGCAATGCCTACCACAATTAGTCATATTTTCTATTCTAAATGCAAGCCCATATAACTCCAGAGTTACTGACTTGTAGGGATTGGCCTAGAAATCTTTAGTTTTACACACAACAGTTTTCCAGGTAATCCCATTACCCGTTTTGAATTAACAGGGGATTTTATAATTGGGTTATAATTACCATAAGTGCTATATAATAAAATTTGTTGTATAAAAAGAAAGATTAATGGGTTCACGAAAATGTCAGTATATATGAAAAATGAAACATGCCTTTTGTTATTTGAAGTTATGCCTTTGATATGGGGAGAGGTACTTGTTAAGCTTTGTATTATCACTGGATTTTATTAATCAAGGGTTCTGTTTTTGTTGTTGTTGTTGTTTTTGAGACAATCTCACTATGTCACCCTTGGTAGAGCACCGTTGCATCACAGCTCACAGCAACCTTGAAGTCCTGGGCTTAAGCAATTCTCTTGCTTCAGCCTCCCAAGTAGCTGGAACTACAGGGGCCTGCCACAATGCCCGGCTATTTTTTGGTTGTAGTTGTCATTCTTTGGCAGGCCCGGGCTGGGTTAGAACCCGCCAGCTCTGGTGTATGTGGCTAGCTCCCTAGCCGCTGAACTACAGGCACCAAACCAGGGGTTCTGTTTATAACAGGATGGATTTAGTATGCATTTAATACATTCACACAGAACATTATTTCTTAGCTTCTTTTTTGAGTCACTGAAGCACTATCACTGGGGACACTGACCTACCTCCAATTTGGAAGAATTCTGAAATAACAATGGATGAAAAACCTGTCTGGAATTTGGGTTTTAATTATTTCTTCCCTTCTCAAAATTTTTGGTTCTTAGATAATTTTATCTCCAAAACACCTTATATACTTTATATTTAAAACAAAGTAAACTTATACACAATTTTGAGTAGCAGACATGAAGTCTCAGGAAACGAACTGTTTTGGAAAGAGAGTCATGTTAATCTTATTTATCATTAATATAAAACTTAGGTTGCAATTTAATACAGACAGTATTTGGATTTTTTAAGAAGTGTTTTTAATACAAAATCAATTATTTTAAATCAATTTTCCAATAAATTATTTATTATATCTTGCAGAAATGGATTTATGTTAGTTGCAATTAGAAATGAATGCCATCAGGTTCTTAGGGGCCAGTTTTATGCAACTAACATTAAAAAACTTTTATGTGGAAAAAAACTTCTACATTGAGCGACTTTTAAAGAAATGTCGTTATTATTGTCAAGACAATAGTGAAAGATACACAAATGTAATTATTTATCCACATCTTTAAATATATACACATATAAATCAAATGACAAATCTCATGAAAATCTTCTTCTGGAGTTTCCCAAAACTCCTCAAAACTAGAAAATACTCCTTTGCTTAAAATTCTTAATCTGTCTCCTCTTTGGTTATTTTCTACCTTCTTGCTTTTATTCTGAAACACTCTCCTTTCACATATCCCCATATTTTCTCAGTTTATTTAAGTCTTAGCTCAAATATCACCTCCTAAGTAAGGTCTCTTCTGACAACAGTACTTAATAGTGTAACTTTCCCTCCCTTATATTCCTACACACTCTCCTGCTTGATTTCTCTTCTTACCACATTCAATACTATATGTACAATACAGATGTTTATTTTGTTATTATTTAACAACCTACATTAGAATATAAACTCCATTAGGTAAAGAATTTGTGTTTTGTTTACTTTCTCATCTCCAGTACCTAGAAAAGTGCAAACACAAAGTAGGCATTTGATAATTATTTGTGCAGGAAATAAATTAATAGACAAACAAATGAGGAAATTAATAAGCAGATGAATGAGTTATAGAACATTTTAGAGCCCCCATGCCCAGGAAAGCATCATCCTTGCTAAACTTGTTCTGGATGTTGAAAATAAGGTTTCCTATAGAAATGGTGATGAACTATTTTATCTACCAAAGTCAGTCTTGCATCACACATACGGAATAGAGTCATCAATTCACATGAGCAGGAGTCAGGGAAGGTTACTTCACAAGGCTATTTAAAGTACATCTTAAAGGTCATAAGTAGTTCACCAAATGTGACAGGTGAGTCACACACAGAGAAGTTTGTGCACATTAATGATACTGAGAGAGCACAACATGACTGGTAAAGGAGAATATATATACGTATTCAAGGAAAGCTGTAGCACACTGACAATTCGGGAAGCAATACCAGGGAAGTACAATCCAACAGGCCAGAGACTGCCAGTAACAGAGGCTGTGTGCGTCATGCTTAAGGAACTAGACCTCATTCTTCCACGAACTAGGGACCACTGAACAGTGATAAGCCAGGGAATTACATCGTCAGATTGTCATTTCAGAAAGGACCATTTTGTTTCTATCATGTAGATGAATTTAAATAAGACACAAGGCAAGACATGGCTTATGTACAAAATGATAAGCATTTTATTAAGACAGGCATTAGGGATGGTGGTGAGGAGTCAATCTAAGAAACGTGAGATAAAAAATGATAAATACTAGTGATCCAGTGGAAATAGGGGAATGAGAGAGAGAAATGAAGATACAGAATCTCACTAGAGATGAAGCTAACGCGACCCGATAAAGAAGGACATTTATGAGGAAAAGCAAGTTTGGGGTAAAAATATTGAATTTGGTTTTTGGCATGTTGGGTTAGATGTGCCTCTCGGATATTCAGATAAAGAAAAAAATCAATGCGTGGCTGAATCTATGAGTATAGAGGTGGGTAAAATAACTGAAGATGTGGATACAGGATGCAGGTAGAAGAACGTAAGGGTCAGATGAAAGGCTTTAGGGAGAGTGAGGCTAATAGTGAGAAAACAAGAAGAGTGGGACCTTAACATAGGCATTTAAGGAATAGGGAAAGAAAAAACAGTTTGAGTCTGAGAGTGGGATAAATGACTAAAAAGGAGGCGGTAACAACAGAGAATAATGTTGCAGAAGCAAAAGCAAGACAGTTTTGTTTTTCCTCAGTAGAAGGGAGTAATCAAAATTGTCAGATGTTGCCCAGAGATGATCAAAGACCTACACTTTCCCTGGGCTACATCAAGAGGGGGACAGACAACCTACCAAGACACATTGACCATATGTTCAAATTTAGGAAAACTAAAGAAATTGGCAATGTGTGACTATCATCAGGGGAATTCTTTTCACGTTTCTTTTCCAAAAATGGCAAATATTACTGATCATCCAAGTTTGGTACAAGACTTGTTTCTGCTTTTTTTTTTAGACCTACATTTTTATCCATTTCACTATCTACCGAAATACAAATTGTGTGATTTTTCTAGATTAATTTTTTTTATTTTTCTCTTTAACAGTTGGGAAAATATTTTAAAGATTTTAGAACTTAGAGAAAGAATGAGTCCTACAAACAGATTTTTAAAAATAGAGCCCAAGAAATAATATACTAAAAATTGCTATGCTTGCTTAAATAAAATTCTAAAAACCAAGTTCAAGCACAACCAACATAGTGGAAACACCACTACACCAAGCTATGTAATCAACTATATCCAAATAATTAGGTTTAACTCATAATTACTAATTGTATTTGCACTTGGAATTAGAGAACACAGCACTTGAAGCTTTGTATTTAAAATGTTCAACATATAATCATCTAAACTCCAAATTACCCCATTCCCTGAAATAAAATTGAAATTATTTGGTTCTGTGTTTTATAACACAAAAATTGTTATATTACTCAAAAATTAGTATCTTCCAAGAATATACATTTTTATATTACTCGACTGAATTATTTTATCCTATTTAAATACAGGGTCCAAGATAAAATAAAATAATGTTTTACTATTAATTGACTTCCCATTTCATTAACTTAATTCCACCAATAGATTTAAAACGAAGTCTATAAATGTACTTCATCCAAATTAATAAGGCCGGAATTTAAAGAAAATGTTTTTGCTTTTTCTTAGGATAAAAACCTTGGCTTTTATCCCTATAATTTTATCATAAGAGTTAATCCTGGCTCAAGTTGTTAAATATCACAATTCCTTGAAATGATTACTGATTTTTCATTCTTAATTAAAATAATTTACATCATTTTCCCTCAGTCCTTTTCATGTCTATATTCACCTCCCTAATTGCCAACTCCCTTTATAATAACCTGTATTTTGCTTTATGGTTTTTTGCTAGTATCTTCCATTTCCTCATACTACAAAGAAGTCCAAATGAAGAAAAGAGTAAATAAAAGCATTACATGCCCGCACTATACTCCTATTTTTAAAAATACATTGAAATAGCTCCAATATTACTGGATGATTCTAGGTAAACATTTCATAGATGTTCAAACTTAGTGTGTTAAGAAGTAGACTTACTGTCTTCTCTCCCAAGTCTCTCTTTTTTTTTTTAATTGTTTTTCCCTTGTAGACGAATGCACTGCTCATTAGTAGCCCAGACATGAAACAGAGGTCGTGCCCTTCTCCAGTCTTCGCCACTCCCCACTCTTACCTACTTAATATATCTTGCAACTTGTATCTAACTAAACCATTTTAGAATTTTCCACCTGAGACTCATTCTATCAAAACCTTCTTAATTAAGTTGTCTTTTTCAATTTGGCTAATTAAGACATTCTTAAGCTTCTGATCTTGCCCTATTCCTCTCTCTGTCTCAGTAACAACAGCACATTGTCCACACTATAGTCAGAAAGCCTTTCACAAACACAGTCCTGCCCCCTTGCTTAAAAGAGTGATTAAGAAATGAGCAAAACCCATAACAAAACAACTGAAATCAATATTTAATAGAGTGGATTCTGGAATTGATCAAAACCTAGATCTCCTCCTCATTCTGTGTAACCTCGGGCAAATTACTTCCACTCACGGCATCTGAATTTTCTTCTATTAAAAAGAGTAGAATTACAAATAGGCATCATTCTATTTCTTGTCCAGAACTATAAATGGTATACTATTTGTGTGTGTATGTGTGTGTGTGTGTGTGTGTGTGTGCTTACATATGTAGCCATGCCTGCATATATCTGTAGAGAAACAGACTGCAAAGAAATTTAACAATGACCAACTTGATGGTAAAAATCTTGATTATTCTATATCACTTATATATATATATTTGTAGTTCCTAAATTTCCTACAATAAACATGTATCAATTTCATAAGTTAGATTAATAATGACTTCTTTTTTCAGGGAGTGTGGTGAAGTAAAAATGGCTCCTAGCACATAGCACTTACATTGCTGCAGGATTTAAGCTCTAAGTGTGCTTGCTTCAGGAAGCACTTTGCACGTCTCGTGACTCATGACAACAAGCCTGTGAGGGACATATTATTTTCACCTTACAAATGCATCAATTCGGGTTTTTAATAGTCAAATTACTAGCTAAAAATTACAGAACCCGGCCAGGATTTCAATCTGGAATTTGGGACAGCAAAGCCCGAAGGAACTGTGATAGTCCAAGCTGTCAGATGGCCCTCCACCATGTCCCTTTCTGACTTCCTAGGAAAGGAACAGACGGATGTAGCTCAGCTTTGAGGTGCTTGCTGGTGGTTTGGGAAGCAGAGTCACATCACACAGACATCACTTGATCTCATTAAAACCTTGTACATTCCAGGGCAGGGAGCCAAGATGAACAGCTATAAAAGGCTCCTTGTGTTATTTCCGACACTGGCCCTTTATAAATTCTCCCCCACGTTCCTTCTCTCCCATGTTTCTGATACCCAGATACAGTGTGCCTCTTCCTGACAAACTGGTTCCCTCTGGGTGCTGGCATTTGTACTCGCTGTTTCCTTTGGCTCCTTTTCCAGTTGCAGCATTTTCATTTGTTCTTCATGATAATTCATGATAATGTCAATTGCTCCAAACTCTCCTTTGTCCTCTCCAGGCAGCTTTAAGCCCCTTCCTCTCCTGAGTCCCAAATGTCCTTTGTTGCCTCTCTATTGACTTGCTACACTGTAACAGTGCCTGGATCACCCTCTATACTCCTCCATCACTCCAGTCTGAGTCTATGGTGAGAGTCAAAGTTTTACGTATGTGTATAATCCTGTTCCCGCTGCTTAGGGTAACATGTGGTGTACAGAAGGACTGTACAGATGATCATTTAAAAAAAAGCAAATATATATTTAATTGTGGTTGAAATCAGACATAAACACAATTCACTCTGGATTTCTTATAACATTTTTAAAATGATAATAAATAATGACTATCTGAAAATTATTGTTAATTCTGTTCAGTGGTAAGAATTTAAAAACTACCTAATTAAATTGATCTTGGGCAGGTCACTTAACTCACTGGCGTTTCCTTGTGTAAACAACGCATGTAGTAACAACTTCTTCAAGCATCCATTCTTTAAATATTTATTAATGTACTTCCATGAAACAGGCAATATTCTAAGTGCTAGTGCTGAAATGGGGAGCAGCTTTAGAGTCCACCCTGCTCAGACATGTGTTTGATCCAGTGGAAATACACAGACAAGACAAGCCATTCATAGGATGATGAGCATTCTCGGGGGAAGGGTCACAGGACTGACCACAGAACTTTGGGAATTTGGGAAAATTTATTTCAGACTTGGGAGCAGTGGTGAGAGGAGACTATCCTAATATCTAAGCCAGAAGGTACGTACGAGTGTATGTGTGCAGACGTGCATATATGTGTGTGCTGAGTGGTCAGGAGAAGTGTGATCAGAAAGAAAACCTTTCAGGTGAACAGAATAGTATTTTCAGCAAGTAAAAGCGGTTTAATGGCTTAAATTTAAAGAAAGAAGTGGTGGATTTAGATTCAAATGTAATTGGAGAGATACAAGAACTAGATCATATCAGATCTTATGAGGCTTCCTAGAAGTTTTGAGTCTCAGAGCAATGAGAAGATCCTGAGAGGCTCAGAGGGAAATGATCAGAATTGCAGGCTGGAGTCGCAGGGCACAAAATGGAAATAGGGAGACCAGTTAGGAGGGTGTAACCAAGAATCCAGCTGACAGACATGTTGATTTTGACCTAAGAAGTGGTTGAGGATGGAACCAAAGCAAAACAGACTGGCGAGATCTTAAGGATGCAGATTGACAACCATTACAGCCTGACTGTGGAGCTGAAGGAAGAAAGCAACGAAGGAAAACGTCCTTTCACATTTCTGTCTTAGGCTGCTGGAGCCAGGAGGGCCAGTGACCGGAGGAAACAGAAGTGATGAGGTGATAACCTATTTCCCTTGTGACTCGTGGAACTGTTTTGAATATTAAATGAAATCTTTTATATGGCAGCAGCTACCACAATGCATAGTACATTATAGCTCATTTCTTCAGTCAGTTCCATCCCCTTCTTGTCTGTTCTGAGGTTGTACTACTAATTATAGCACCAAAAATGGGAATAGAATCCTAAGCTTCTGTTTACCAGTCCAGAGTTTTTTGTCAATGGACTGCTGATCTATAAACAAAGATGAAACACAAGGATTTTAAAGCAAATATTCACAACTCATCCTGGAATTGCTTACAAGCTGACAGCTATCTGACTTATTTTTGGTATATATTTAAAATGAATCATATGTTCCAAAGTGAATGACAGAAACACAGCTTTGTTTCTGAAGCCAATTCCTTTCCTTTATTTTTGGACGTCACTCAGAGCTCTAACAGACTTTCAGAGCGTTCATCCATGACAACAACAAATGCTAATTATCATAAAAAATAAACAGCTCCTGTTAACAGCATTTTAAGAATTTCTCCGACTCCAGCACTATATTTCATCTATCATCCCATCTGTTTTAGGGGGTGGGAACAAAGACTTCATGAAAGTATAATTATCATATATCAAACTGGACAACATAACAAAATAAAAATGAATGTAAATGGGAGGAATAGCATACATAAGGAATCAATTTGGAAAGGAAAAAAAGGGAAAGTAAATAAAATGGCACGTGTGTCCCATGGGAAGCAGCAGATGAGTTAAGTGCCCTATAGAGTCAATAACGTTTCTCTCATTGGGTATGAGGTAGGGTTTTTCCCACTCCAGTTAATGGTCCTCACTATAATCACATTTCCTCTCACCTTGCTTACTTGCCAAGTTTACAAATTGTCTTTGTTGAATTTTATCATTAAAATTGTACCCTGAGACTTTTAAACCTTAACAAAAAGACAAAAAGTTTACTTTTATATGTTTCTGAATACATTTCAAAGGGACTCTTCTTTTGTCTGGAGTCAACTCGAGTTCTCAAAAAAGTATTTATAATTAAAGAGAAAATAAATGTCTAGTACCACCTGCCATTAGCTCATTACTAGTAATATTAAAAACATGAGTAATCACATGTCCAAAGGGAATAGAAACTCAACAAAGGCTACGACTTTTGTTTCCTTTACTGGGTATAATCACATGCACAACTGTCCCTAGCATGTAGCAGGTTATCAATCAATATTCACTGAATTAAATGTTGCATAAAATAGAACATTAGTAAGTATTTTTCCTCAGAGGATTTTAAGATACACTAATTCTATGAATAATTCTTTAACTCTTCTAAGTTAACATTACTATTTAAATAATCAAAAATCTTTGAAATTTCCTAGTATCTATGTTACCTCCAAGGCAATGAGAATGGCAAGGTTTCTTTAAATCATAATTTAATGTTTTTAACAAATTTAAGCTGAGGTCAGAACTCTATTAAAAGTATGCAAATGTAATTAACTATGTACCTCCCTATTTAAATTTGCCTTAATGATATAATTTAGAATATAATTTAAAGCAGGGATCGATCAATTATACATGAAGCTTTACTCAATTACAGTATGGTATGATCACAAATGCTATTATATCCTTAATCAAGTACTCAAGAACCATATGTGTGAAATAAAGATGTCACACACACAAATGGAATAGTGAAGAAAGGTGCTATGTTCACAAACATTTTGAACATTTGCCATTTGTCTCTCTTATGAGGAATTTTAATATACATGTAGTAATAAAATTATAATATTACATGTACAACAATTAGATATGTGTGTGCATGCACATGTGAAGATACGTGTTGTCTGGCCTACCTCAAATCAGGAAGGAATGGAGAAGTAAATACCCATGAATTCACAATGAATGTGTATTCATGCTTATATATTTCTATAGAATATACATATATTTTCTATATATATATAAAAGATGCTTAGGATATTTTTCAGGACTTTTATCGATATACTGCATTTCTAAGTTAAAATTATTTATAAATGTTTCACATTTTTAATAAGCAAAACAAAATCATTCTTATTTTATATTTAGACTCACTCTTATTGCAGTGAACTTGTTTTTGATATTATTTTCATTGTTTTTCCAATCCTCTACCTCCCAGCATCCTATTCTCCTGGAAGAAGGCCTATTTGTCAATTTTCAGATAATCAATTATATTATCAGGTAGACAAAAGCAACTTTGATGCAAATATGAAGGTACAGTAAAATGTCCTGAAAGAAAATGTTTTTATGTTCTAACTTAAATAGCACTATTTATATTATTGATAAACAACCTTGAAGTAAAATCAATTATCACTTTATAGTAAGCAAAATAGTATATAGTTGCTTCATCAGTATAACTGCCAATGAAATTAAAACTTCAGTTTTGCTATTTACTTTCTTGTAGTTCTCTGAGACTTGTCTTCAACTAATAACACAGGATAACCATTCATATACAAAAATTGCAACATAGAACAAGACAGCACAGATAGCAAATATTCTAGACAGCAAATATTCACTAAAGTGTTCCTTTAAAACACAGAAATAAATAGCATTTAGTAAAATCTATTTTCTAAGTCCCTAACTGATGTCTACAAACATAAGTTGTTATAAAAAATTTAAAGTATTTTAATAGATATTATATTGTTACACATTTGAGGAAAAACCTCTTTAAATTTTAACATGCCTGATAGATACGGAGTTTATTATTTTTCATACAGATTCCTTGCACATAAACAGCTAAACAAACATTAAGGCAAAATTCTGAACTTCTTGCCAAGTTTCATTGACCCACCAGCGTTGGTAGAAAAATTCTTGAATAAATTCTACTACTATATGTCATATTATCCCTATTGTTTGTCTAATTTATAGTTCAAACTACCCAATCCTTCACAGAAAAGAAGTGCTTGTTTTGAAATACAGATAATAAGTATGTAACTTAGGTGTCATTTGTTTAGATGTGTGAAATTAGTGTTTGATTCTAAATGTCTTTCCAGGGCTTAATTCAAAAACAAAACAAAACAAACAAGAATGCAGTAAGAATCCAGAGTGGCCACCAGCGCTTCATGTATATTTAAAACAGAGCCCCAAAAGCTCCTGAAGTTTCTTACCAGTGCTGTCATCATACACCACTGTGACGGTTTTCCACTTGAAAAACTGCACCAGGTCTAGAATGGCACGGCTGAGGGAGGAGAAGTCTGGGTAGAGGCTGACGTAGAAAGAATCTTTGTTGTCTGACACCTGGTGCTTCCAGCGGGTCTGAATGTGGGGAACCCCCAAAGCATTGCAGATGGACTGCACCGCATTTGCCGACGAGCTGTGCGAAGGCCCAAAGATGGCAGCCACGCCAAGGGACAGCTGGTCACAGGCTGCAGAGGAGACAGAATCCGTCAGTAATGAGGCAGAGAGGTCAGGGTGCCAGCAGAGACCACACTACAACTGGAAACCCAAAGGGATCAACTTGAAGAAAGATTTGTTTTTCTTTAATATAACGTCTGTTTCACTAACTTCACCTTTTGTCTGACTCTGAACATTTAGTTTGTTGCAAGGGAACTAGTTCACCCACCCTCCTGCAACTCAAAGTTCAAATAATTCTATAAATAATATCAGGGGAGGGGGAGAGGAAAGAAGAGAGAGTTGTTTTCATTTAAGGGGGTGAAAGAGTACTCATTTTGAAGAATAGTTCATTTGAAGGGGATGAGAGAATAGGGTTGCTTCTCAAATTCACTGACCATTCTTTATATTTTTCAAATTCTTAGTAAGAAGCCATTTCATCCTCCCCCTCCACACTCAATTAATTATGGCCACACACCACTAAATATTTACGCATATCTGATGATGTAGGTCAAGTTATGCATACAACCAACCACACAGAATCTTATACGGCTGGGCGGAGGGGGGATTTCATTGGGATTAATTTCATTGAGAAGGAAAAACACCTAAATGATTAGGCAAATATTCAATCATATTTATAATTTGGTTTTTAGATGCTATAAGTCTTTTCCATTGCTCTGAACTATTTTTAAAAGTTTATAGTGCTAGGAAATTTTATACATATCAATAATAATTGCTGTAATTAAGAAAGGCATAAACAAACTAGAGGCTATTCAGATGAAAATAGATTGTTTCAAGACTTGAAATTCTATAATGTGAACTGAAGCAAATGGTATTTTGAACCCAGAAAGTGAATAATTATTGGAAACATGAAAATTATCTTTAAATATTTTTTAAAAAATAGCTTGTGAAAGAAAAGATTACATTTGTTTAATTTGGCTGACAAAGGAAGAATGAGGACAAATGATTGGAAGCTTCTCATGAATTTTGATCCAGTTTAAGAAAATTCTGAAGCTAAGTAAGAAATTTTCAAAAATAGAATAGCCTTCTCTAAGAGGCAATGGTTTATCCAATGCTACAAATAGGACAGGGAAACACTATTATTGGTTGATAGGTATAAATTGGGTGCTCATGTTAAATTCCTCAAAAATACATAGTGTATAATTCTACTGTGCAAGACATTCTGCTGTTTTCTCTGAGTTTTATTTATTTGTTTCTTTTGCATCAAATACAATGTGAAAATGAATTCTTTAGTATGGAAATATTTAATAATTAAATAAATGTTAGTTGTTAAAAAACCACTTATTGAACATTCCTTAAAAATTCAGTATGATCTAAATAATTGTTTTTGAATATACAGATTCTTATATTTTAAATGATTATTTGAATTTTAAATCAGTAGTAAGGCTGTCTGGCCCCGAAAATTTTTCACACAACATAGGATTTCTTTTTTAATTCATATACGTCAAGGATAGAAGAACTTTCTTAACCAGGTTTTTGACCAATAATATACCAAGATAGCGTAAAACGTTATGTAGGTTATTTAGAATGTTCCTAGGTGTGTTTCGAATAAGAATTAAAGTTTTCAGTTATCAGAGGAGTCATTTATTGTATGATTCAAGCAATAATCCAACTTCCAATATATCAAAGAATTCATTAATTAAACAGTATTACCTTAAAAGTATAAGAGAAAAAAATTAGAGAAAATGTCAAAATTTACATCTAATGTATTATTTTCTTATGTTGAAAAAATAATTTTTAAAATTTTAAGAATGTACAAATTAAGTTTATTTCATAATTATTAACAACATTACTTGTAATGCTGATGAGTTTCAAAAATTATTTTTGTTCTCTCCCTTACATTGTGTTTTTACATATTGTTGGGCCCTCTAAGCAATAACAGCACAACAAACAAGAACTTCACAAAATCAGGTTCAAACCATGACATTCATAAAGAAAGTTACTTAAACACATATTTGAGCTTTTTTAGCTGTAGGTCAAAGTCAACTGATAGTTCTGAATCCTAAAAGTTTTTAATGAGTAATAAAGTTCATAAATTTTTTATGATATTTTGCATACCAGATGATTTTATAGCCTTGAACTTTTTCTTGGGCATTACTAGGTGAGTATTCCATTTGTTGTCAGAACATACTAACCTGTGTAGTTTTTTTGTTTTTTAAAAACATTGTTACTTTGAAATCACCATTATGAAATGTATTACTATTTTATCCATACTGCACTCATATTCCATATTCTTTGGTCAAAATATTTTTCATTAGAGGCAGAGCTTCTTCTTCCTAATAGAAATAGTCATGAACTATGCCACTAATCAGACACACTTGTCTTGCAGTTAATGACTAATTTTGCAATTATGATGACAAATGTAGTACTTCACAGTAACCTTTAACCTTTTCTTCAGCCTTCAAAACCTTTCATCACCCAGACATGGTTCTGAAATATGGAAACTTATTGGTATTCATAAAGATACAAATTCAAAGGGCATGCAGAATATGGCTTTGATAAACACTAGTTAGCTGCTGGGGGAAAAGAAAGATCCTTTCATCTCGGGAAATATTGTACCTTGTCAGTTGCCATTAATATTAATGAGCTTACAGAAAAATTGCACCAACCTAGAATTATAAATAATTATGTACATTTCTATTACTGTAAGGTAGCTAGTAAAACCATATTAGCATTACAGAAAGGCAAGCATTATTTAAAAATATGAAGTTATAACAAATGTTTTGTAAGACCCCTCTTTAAAGAATATCTACATTAAAAATTTTAATTTCTGTTACTCAAAAGAAGAGATCACCTACTATATGATCACCCACATAAGACTGTGCAAACATCCATCAAATACATTCACTATTAAGATTACTATTTGGTTATAATAAAGGCTTTGATAATAGTTTACTTCTAATTCCTTCTTTCATATATAAATATCAAATTCATATTCTAAAAAGTTTATTTTCTTATTCTTCACATTTAAAATGGTTATGACACAATAAAATAAATAAGATTTATAAGTGTTACAATTATTTCTTTATATATAATCCAGTTTTTATATCATTAGCCATTTGTTTTAAGTCACAAGAAGAAATAGCAAGTGGTTAAAAAAATAAGCATGTCGTATACACAAGGTGATAGCTATTCAAAGTTTTCCAGTGAAATTTTAAAATTGGACTGACTTTATAAAGTCACATAGAACCACGCAGATTTCAAGGTAGTCAATAAATCGAGATGAGTAATAATATAATGGGATTAACAGATAATGCTTATAAAAATGTAACCATTGATGGTAAAATTTGATAAAATCCACTGATACGTAATATTTATTTTACTGAGTTTTTGAAATTAGGAATAGTTAATAATAAGACTGAAGGATTAATGGCAAAAAACCTGTCACAGATATAATTATATTTCATGTTATAAACAGACGTTTTGCAGTAGGAAATTATATAACTTTATGTTCTTGGATAAAATGTATGTACATTTTGAAAATAAATCTTTGCATGCAATTTTCCACAACAACTTATTAATATCTGATGGAAAAAGACATCTTTTAAGAATACCTAAAAATGTGGATTCCAGAAAACATAATGTTAAATATCTACCAATTACCTTTCTTGGACGCTTCAAAACTGTCATAGAGGTTTATCTTCTGAGTGTCATAGGTGAGGGTAGTATTGGGCAACAAGGTCCTGTTTCTGTTGATTGTGTTCACAGCAAATCTGAATGCAAGTTCCTCAGCTCCCATTGGGCCAGATTCCACATATTCAAAAATACCACCTAGCAAAAAGAAAGAGAATAATCACACAATTCTTATAAGATAGAGAAAATTTCAGTTTTCTGTGCCTTTATGTGTGAGTGTGCACGTGTGTGTATGTGTGAGAGAGAGAGAAAGAGGCTTAAGTCCATGGGATTTATGCTTACTTTTTCTATGAAAGTTAGCACATTCCCTATTAGATAAATCCATACAAGCAAAATTGCCTTAATAACACTGCCCGAATTTAACATAATGTAACTTAAGATTTTGCCTTTTTTCTTCACTTATTATTTTAAGGGTTAAGTATGTATAGCCCTCAAGTACTGAAAATTAAGTACTGCAAGTATGCTTTAAGTACTGAAAATTATCCCCCAAAATTTTGCACATGGTTCCAGAGTAATTAATCCTTTATATTGACTTATACTATGCAGTTAGGCATTGGGAAAAATTATATTAAATTTGTCTCCATTCATTCAGAAATTTAATAGCCCTAAATATTTGCAAATTCCTGCATCTTACTTGTGATAAGAAAATATATTATAGTATTTTAGAAGGTACTTGAGGTTTATAAAGGATACCTTTCAAAAACAATGCAAATCCCTTAATCAATGAATAACACTATAACATATAATTTTGGCCATAAAATGTAGAATATAATTTAAAAATACATCCCTTCCATTTCACCTTCCACCAGCTGTCTCAGCTAGTTCCCTCATTCCTGTCCCAGCTTTCCTTCTCTCTAATACCATTATTCTTCCATCAGCTGAGAGTAACCTGTGACCTTGGTTTCTAAAAGAATTTCTTTTTTATTACTGGTTTGGCAAATTGAACAAAAAGAGGGAGCACCTGGCACCTAACCCCCTCTAACCTCCATCCTTAGGAAACTAGTATTTTATAATGAAGAACATTTATCTTTCTTTTCAAATTTACACCAGGTACCCACAGCACAAGTATTCATGAGTTAAACTCACTTGAATAAGCCAGCTCTCATTCATACTTCATCAAAGGTATTTTGACACATGCATGTCAGGTGACTAACTAGTCACAAATTACCTATTATAAACTAGGAAGAAGTCATAGTACAATAACAATTCCTTTAACTATTAGTAATTAGGACTCAGAAAATATTACAGGGATAAGGCAAATTTATATTAAGGGGAAAAAAGGAAAATTTGTTATTTGATACCACATTAGTTTGTAATATTTCTGTTATTCTTAATTTTAATAATTTGATGATGTAGTTACTATAGCAATCAACTTATTGTGAAACAGTATCCTGAATATATTTAAAATTTTTGATGACTTATGCTAACCAGAAGGATAATAAGTATGTACGTGTCTAATGGATGTTAACCATCAAGCTAGATGTTTCACATGTGTGGAGAACAATAGTGGTGTGAGCATAGCCTCTGAAGCCAGACTGGGTTTACATCTTGCCCTATCCCTTTCCATCTCTGTAAAGTTGAGCAGTTGCTTAAAATCTCAGCCTGAGTTATTTCATCTCTAGAAAAAAAGATGATTAGGGAGGCTACTATAGACAGTTGTAATAAAGATTAAATATTAGGTTGTGCAAAACACTCAGATGAGTGGCTGCCATGGAGTGAGCACCCAATAAGTGTCTATGTTTACAATGAATCAAAGAAATCCCAGTAGTATTATTTTGCAGAAATCCCAGTAGTATTATTTTGCAGAAAAGACCCTTTTGGGCAAAAATCAGATAGCTATCAAGTGATACAGCCATTGGTAGAATTCACTTGTTCCTGACTTCAAAGGCTGTTCCACTACAAAGTGGTAGTTTTTATCAAAATTTCTCCATAAAAATTACACAAAACATCCTAAAATGTGAGATATAATAACTTTAATGCAATTATAAATGTAAGATGTTAGATATGGAACAGAAAAATAAGTGAATAATCACAAAGTTCTTATAAAGTTAATTTAGAAGAGTCAGTTATAGAAATGAAACCCTTAAGTTATTTAATATTGGTAAAATGAAATAAAAACTGACTCTTTTACTTTCCTCAATTAAAAATTATAGTTTCTGGGGGAAGAGACAAGATGGTGGACTGAAGCCAGCTTTCCACAGAGGCTCCCGTCCAGAAGGAGAGTTAAGGGACAAAAATTTAGTAAGTAACCTGGAGGATTCGAGCTGTACCAAGAGAGAAGGTTGAAGAACGCACATCAACACCGCTGAGGCGAGCTAAGACCACAAGGATGCAAACAAAAGGTACAAAATCCATCACCAAGCGGACAGGAGTCCCCCTCCCCCACGAGACCGGCTTAAGAGCCCCAC